>NQFO01000189.1:0-16804 GCA_003991265.1 Pseudoperonospora humuli
TGACACATTTCATAGCACCCTCGCCAAATCTCGCAGAAACATTCCACGAGCAAGAAAGATCGTAGGATCAAGACCTCAATGGCTGACAGCGTTTCGCTGTAATGCACGACTCTTTTCCTCATTCAGCCGCCTGTCAAGTGGATCTACCATGGTTTCGGTAATAATGCAGTCCTTGGAGTGGTGATAAAATCAACCACCAGCCGTATGATCGATCGGTCAGCGAGAGGTTTAGCCAAGTCCGACAATGACATCTCATACTGTGTTGCAGTGTTGTGGTGATGTCTGGTTTGTGGCCGCTGAAAGTGCCTGTGGAGAAGGACAAAGTGCTCATGAACGCCACATAAGTAGACGCAAGACAGTAGATGAGTGGACTCGAAGAGACTTTACAGGAGACAAGTGCTGCGAAGGTAGAAGGATAGAGAGGACAATGAGGACAACGTAGGTAGGACGTACGAGATCTACTTCGCGTGGCAAGACTGCGAGTGCTAGTTATACATGGCAGAAGTATATGCGCGACCATCGAAGAGTGACGTGGTAAGTTCGAGCGACGATATGTGGAGTATGTGTGAAGTACAGGAAGGACTAGCAAGGCAGAGAGCGAGCAGGGCGACAGCGACGGCAGATAGGGATGAGCAAACTGGCGTGCGACATCGCGTACCCAATGCGCAACTTGAACCACCGACAGGTTCGATGTCGAGGGATTGCAGAACTTTGTATTCGCGTGGGAGCAGTTCAAGTAGACAGGACACAGGACACAGGACTCAGGGCCCCACCGTGGTGCATGAACGACAACAAATGAACGATTTACGCGCTGAGAAACGAGTTGATCCACGGACAGAGTGAGTCAGAGATCTTGAGTCTTTTGAGCAACTTGGTATTGCTAAATGAACCGCCATGTCTTTTTCGAACATTTCACTTTGGCAAGGGTCAGTGTGTAGCTAGCGACAACCTAAAGAAGACCTGGAACAGCGAGGGACCAAAGATCGCCATGGAAAACAGACGCTAATGTTCAAGCAGCTGCTCAAATGTGAAAATTGCAATATGAAAAGCTACAAATCGAAGCGATGGGAAGAAAGTAAGGTAATTTTCGTGATACTAAACCGCTGTCAATTAATTGCTCGTCATTTCAATCGGAATTCTGCAGTACAAATGGCTCTTCGACAAAAATCGGGCTCTCAACGACCGAGACATTCTTTACTCTCCTTCTCGATTGTCTTTTGACCACGTTTGAAGGGTGGATGCATTATTCCCATGAATTCGAATAATAATAAAACGAGTATTTACTTAGGCATTCACGTCGGATTTTGAGTACGCGGCTGCGCTTTCCCGTTATACCTCCTTTGCTACGACTGTCAGAAGTGAAGGTAAGGGAATACAAGGCCACAAGAGGTCTCAACTAGGCAAATCCAGGGCTTGACGTACTTTGTCGACTCAGAACTTCCAGTAGATGTCCTAAGATAAATGATCGTGTAGGGGACAAGCCACAATCTGTACCTCCATCAACTACATCTCGATGCGCTCCGAGTCTGTTTCGAATCACTTCGTTGTGCACATTTGCACGTTAGGGAAAGCAGGAGAGGCAGGAACAAGATCGCGAATCGTCCAATCTATTTCTTCCCCTGACACGACAGCAATACCGATCAGGAGTGGAACTGTTGCACACACGATCCCACTGGTCGTGACGGTCGTCGTTGGCATAGCACGTGCGTACAAAAACAAGGTTCATTTCTTATTCCACTGAATAGTGTACTGACCGCACTACTGGACTTTTAGCTGCGGCCTTGAAGTGGTTGCGTATTCTTGACAAGAGCTGCTGGTCTGTGCGCATCATCATGACACCCAACTAACTCATGCAAACATGACACGGCAATATCTCTCGACGTCGTATTCTCAGCACCTCCATGTGGTCAAAGGACATTCCTCTCTTGCTTTACAACAATCAAGGTCGTAGCACAATTGCGCCGCTCCAACGCACTGCGAATAGTCCGGATGATCCTCTGAACATTGCCGTCGAATCTCTCGAAAAACCTCCTGCTTTCTTTGCAAAAGTCGATGTGTCTTCAAGCAACAGCATTAAAACAGTGTGGCGGCTTTTGCTGAATGCAAGGCGAGCCTAAGGTGCAGCAAGTATCCGGCATTGCGTCGAATGAACTGCCACGTCTGCCCGCCATGACTGGGCATAATTGTCTCTTGTCGTTCATCTAGTTGCAGCGACGACTCTTCTACCATCAAAATCGTCTTGTTTCATCAAAATCCAATGCGGGAAACAAAAAGTATATCGCGATGTGTCTGATACTGAATCTGATTAGTTCTTGCCCCATAGTGTCAGACGGTGGAAAGTGTTTGGTACTTGCCCCAATGGCCGCAAGCGCATGAGAGAGCTCGATGCATCAACATGAAGCTTTTGAACTTCAAGGCCATTGTTCAAATTGCGTCTTGTAGTCAATTGTTACACACTTGCCATGAAAAGCACCAAATGGGGCACAAAGGCGTTTCCTCCATTGACTCTTACAGCACAACAGGAGACTGAATTTCGGCAATTAGCGTGTGGGTTAGTGCGCGAGACAGTGACACACGCCAATTCCTTCCAGAGACTACCAGAGACTGAGCGAGACTTGACCAAACAGAAACGATGGAAACCAGTCAAGACCCGAGACAATCTCACGGTCTTTAAGGAACGAGATCCACCCAAAATCATTACCGGGACAAGCTTTGACACGCCCGAGCACCAGCGACTGGCGGACGATGAGTGGAAGACGCCCAAATTGCTCGTGGGTATCGGCTCGATCGCTGGCTCGCTTGATGACGTCATGTACGGTGTCGTAACGCCCGACGCTCCGGCCATGCTGCTCAAAGCTGCGATGATGCGCAGCTCGTTGACAGAAGGTGCGGTACTGGCACAGATTGATGGCCCAACACTTGATGAACCGTACCAATTTCTTGGAATCAAGTGGCTCGTCAAAAGACCTCCTGTCGCATTGCGGAGCTTTGTGCAGTCGCGAGACTCGATGTTCGTTGAAGCGACGGGGGTCTTTACGCGCTCCAATGGCGACCGCATTGGCTATCAACTACTGCACTCGGTGGACTTGGACGGATATGGCACGTTGCCTGGCCGCTCACTCACACGCGAGAGAATCTCGAGCTGCACCATCTTCAAGGAGACTCAGGATGGACGACAAGTTGACGTGTACGCGCGCGGCTACGTGGAGCAGCACGGAAAGATGCTCGACTCGGTGGCTCTCAAGGCCGCGTCGACGGAGTTTCTGAGCTCGTCGAATGCTGTCGAATGTAGCTACATCAAGAAACTTATGTGGTTTCTTGAGAACCCGCACCTTGTGGCCTGGAAGAAAGATGTCGCGACGCGGTCCGCGAGTTTCGATGCTCGAACTCGAATGTCGTCGCACAGCAGTGCAAACTGCGAGGGATCGAACAGCTTCCCTTCACGTCATCGCGGTCTAACGAGCTCCGATGACCGCTGCGGAGGTACATGTGGCCGCCGAATGAAGGAAAGGAGTAGTGCTCGACAGTGCTCCCTCTGCCAAGTTTCGCTGTGCGCCAAGTGCGGCATTACGAAGAAGTTCTTCTCCGTTACGCGGGAAGTCAAGCTCGAACGTCGACAAAGCATCATGTGCCGACCATGTGTGGCAAAAGTTCGTCTTGAGCCTGTGCTTGGTATCGCACAGCAGGAGATTCGCCGAGGCCACTGGCGTCCCAGCGGCCAGCTTCAAGTGGCTTTACCTGTCAAAACGCAAGCTTCAAAGCCGGCAGTCTCCTCACCGTCGAGTAGATCCGTCCATCCAAGCCCAACTTTCGAATCGCGTGTCTGCTTTGGTGAGCAGAATGCAAGTAAACACTCGAGCGCTGGGGTCTCTAGTACTGTTGTGGACCGTCATGAGCAGCAACAGAGCCAGACGTTGAACACTCGACCCGTCTGCTCCAAGACTCGCTGGTTTCGACACCACAAGAAGCGAGAAGAGCTCTGTGACGAGTCAAGACCAGTGGTGCTTGGCGAGTCCACGGTGCTGAGCATGTGTCAGTCTGGTACATTGTCGCAATGCTCGACGGCGGCCGATTCGGCGCTCACCGTGTCGCCGACCAACCCGCTCGCTTATAGTTGGCCCTCATCTGTCCAGGAGACCGAAAGTTTCACGTGTATGGACGAAGACGAGGAGAGCGTCTGGATCAATGTTCCGGATTTCATGGAGAGTCAACAGGAACGTCAAAGACTTTGGCATCAAATGACCGAATTGCGACTTGCCGTGGAAACCACGTACCAGATTACCAAGCGCACCACAGCGTCATGCTGTGGTCCAAGCTTTAGGGTATCGGACAAAAGGACGGGACGCAATGCCAAGACAAACGCGTTCAGTTTAAGGTAAGTTAGCTTAATTAGGGCAGAGCATGTAAATGTAACGCTATATATAACACACCACCACGACCAAAAGAGTGTCCTCGCTGTCTTGACTCAACTCGACGGCCTTAGGCCTCGCCATGTGGCAAGTGGTTCGAGTGCTGCAATTGCATGTGGCAAGAGCGAACGTCTCGACTTTGTGCTGCTACTTTGCTCGATTGTCGAACAAGAGGCGGCATGCAATCATCGACGAAGAAAGTGGAACTTTTCCATCTTTCAACGTTTTTGTCCGTCATCATTCGAAAACTGATCCAACGTTCAGAAGGAGCTACACAAGAGGGGGACGCACATGACTGGCGGACGTCCTTCTTCTTCTTCTTCTACTGCTGCTGCTGCTTGACTGTAGTCCAAGTTATGTCGGATCTTAGTTAGAGTGGTCTCATTCCAATCACGCAATAGGGCTCCGTATCACAAACTTGACACGGTCGTAGCATTGGACGTCGAGCTTAGGCGTCTCGATTCGTCTGCATCACCTCAGTCGGGGTAACCCACTACTCGCTACTTTACAGTTTGCAAGTTTGCACTCACACACACACACACACACACACGTTTAGTAGAAGCTGCTGTTGCTGTTGCTGGTGAGAATGACACGGCAGTCAAGTGACGTTACTGAGGGTTTCCACCCCACGACATGGACAACTAACGCTTTGCCACTTGCTCACCTATCGACAGAGCAGCAAGAAAAGTACCGAGTGCTCGCGACTCAATTGCTCTCGAACACTTTACGGGACTATGACATTTACTCGGCTGATCCGAGACAAAGACGCATGAGTCGACGTCGGTGGAAACCAGTCAAGAGCAGAGACCATATGACGGTATACAAGGAACGCTATCCGACCGCGAGTCCCCGAGCGAGTATAATGGACCGAGTGTCCACGACCTTCCGAGACAACGAGTGGAGAGAGCCAAAACTGCTGGTGGCCACGGGCTGGCTCGAAGGCACTCTCGACGACGTCATGTACGGTGTCGCGTCCGCCAACGCCCAGGACATGCTACTCAAGGCCACAGTCGTCGACAACAAACTAATCGATGGCGCAGTGCTCGCTTGCATTGATGCTCCATGCACTGCTGACCCCTTCCGCTTCCTTGGGATCAAATGGTTTGTCAAAGGGCCTCCAAAGGCTCTTCAAGGCATTGTACAGCCTCGAGACGTGATCGTGATCGAAGCTACAGGGATCACAACACGTCCAAATGGAGAACGCATTGGATACCAGCTCCTTCACTCTGTGGACCTGCCGCAGTATCGTGACATGACACCTCAGTCCAAAGTCGACGCAACGCGCGGTCACATTTCAAGCTGCTCCATTTTCAAAGAAATCCCCACGGGTCTTGGCAGCAGACACTCCAAAGTCGACGTCTATGTCAAGGGATATGTCGAAGCGCACGGTAAGCTGCTGGATTCCGTGGCCCTTGCGGCGGCGTCGACAGGGTTTCTGAGCTCCTGGAACTCAGTCAAGTGCGCGAACCTCAAGAAGCTCATGTGGTGCTTTCGTCAGCTGCCGGACGCACGTCAAGGCCGACACCAATCTCAGCGGTCGCCCATGAGCAGTAGCACGAGCTCTTTGAGCGACTGCATTGACACTCCGAGTCGGTCGAGACCTCTTTTGCTCAAGCCCACAACTAGCTGCGGAACGTGCACGAAACGACTTGGCAAACTGGTCAATGGATCCATCGCTTGTGCACTGTGCTCTCGGACTACTTGCTCGCGTTGTCGAGTTTCACGTGCTCTGATAAAAGTGAGTCCCGAGCTGTGGCTTCGACAGGAGAACGTCCTCATTTGCAAGCGGTGTGTGCTTCAAGTCGACCACCTTGCAGCGGTGGACGTCGCGCGTGCCGAAGTCCGAGTCGGTCGGTTCTCAGCCACAACTGCCGTTCAAAGTTGCCACAAATGTCCGCTGAGCTTTGCCAGCTCCGACGCAACTATTGACAACGATGCGGCCATTGCGACTCTCTCTGCAAAAGAAGAAGAAGAAGAAGAAGAGGAGGACGACGATCCACTCTCGGGACTGTCACCGACTGCAGATCAATTCGGTGATTCGTTCCAAGGCGTTGGAGTGGCAAAGACGCCTCCATCGGAACTCTCCGAGTCTCAAGAGCCATTGGTGTCAGATCATGAATACCGTGAACAAATCTGGTCGCAAATGGTCGAGCTGCGCATGGTGGCCGAGTCGATCTACAAACTCACGCTCTTGACTACCGAGTCGCTGACTGCATCGCCAATCAATCGATAAAGGCTCCAACGAGAGGATCAACGAACGCAATGAGTTACAAATTACAACGAAAACTCTTTCACGTACACTTGTCAACATGAAGACGAGCTCTAGACACACGACAACGATCTCTTTATAAGTCTCGGCGACCTCCTTGGAGGTTCACTTCAGTGCAAAATGTCGGTCAGGATACTATCAGAGCGTGCACGAGGCGACTCGAGCACGCACAGACTCTCGACCGAAGCTGTGCAGAAACTGTTGTCGAGCGAAAAGTTGCGTGCGAGGACATCCAACGTGCTGGGCGTCAATGGATTGACCACTTCGGCACTTTGAGGACGCAGCATCTCTTGTTGCTGAATCTCCTTGGCGTCCAAGCGTTTTACAAACTCCCAACACGAAGGACAGATCTGCACTGGGAACTTGCGAGCTCGAAAGTGCGGATCGATCTCGTAGAGGTTCTTCTTGATGCGGCACGTGGAGCACAAGGGCGCCTTGCACAGATTACAATTGCGATGCGCCACTCGAGACATCCAGATCGTGGCTACGCTCTTATTGCACGAGGCGCAGCACTTGGCGAGTTTAGCATCAACAGCCTTCGTGTTGTTACTGTGTATACGGTGGTCGATACACCATCGCAGTTTCTTGGCGTACGCAAAGTCGGGTACGGTCCACACCTGCTCGATACACTTGGCCGCATGAGCCATGGCCAAGGGACCGAGGATACTGCCCATGTCGGCCTCCATACTGTAGCTCTTGATGAACAAGTCGACCGTTCCATTGGGTCGTTCGCGATAGATGGAACCAATGACAATGCGTGTGCGTCGCAGTCCGTCCACTGGAGGATACGCCGGGTGATCAATCGAGTGATGCACCTCGTAACCAATGTACTCGCCCGTGTCTCGACGTCTCAAGGTGCCTGTACCTCCTAGAAACATGACTTCTCGAGGTGCCACGAGCTTCCCCGAGACGCCTCGAGGCGGTCGCACCTCAATCCACTTAAGTGCAAGGAACCGAAACGGATCGTCCTCTGTCGGACCCATGAGCTGCTTGAGCACGGCCCCGTTGCCGATGTTCTTGTCCACGACCGCAGACTTGAGCGCCATGGCCTGACTGTTGCCCATAAAGACACCAAACATCAAATCACTGAGCGGACACTGCACAAAGCCCATGCCCAGCACCACGTCCTTGGACGGTCGAGACGTGGTGCTGCGGCCGCCATCTGCCGCCACGTAGGCCGCTTCGGGCGCGTCATCGCACCGCGTATACGTGGTAAAGTGGTCTTTGTGATGGATTTTCTTCCACAAACGCGGGTCCTGTTTGTCGTGGGCACGAGGCTCCACATCATGCTCATCCATGTCTCGCAGTGTACGGTCCAGCAGCTGCATGGCCATCTCGAGGAATTTGAGCTGATCTTCTTCCGACAGTTCTACGGCTTGACGCGGTGGCTGAACGGAGAGGGCCACCATCGCTAGAAGACTGCAAATTTCGGTCTGAGAAGAGCAAAAGACCGTCTCCATGTGCTCATGCAGAGGACGTGGGCACTCATGGAGTAGCTGATGAGCAGTGAGTGGCACGTCGAGTGGGACGAGGGATAGCCCAATTCCCAAAGACAAGCAGCACATTCTCTGTGCGACTTTGCTCGAGTTGACCTCTTCCACGACATAATCGTTGTCTTCAACAACAACAACAACAACGTGCGACTTGATGGGACCTCCACAGTCCACCACCAGTTGACTCTCATGTCTAGCAACTCGAATTGAACACGTCTGTAACGTCCGAGGCTCTACGCACGACGTTGTCGGTCCTTCCAGGACAGATGCGCATCCGACCTAGTGTCATCATGTTGATGTTCCTTTCATTTTCGTTATACCTGTCAAGTTACATGAATATTATCCTGCTCAAGGTCCAGCCCATGACTCTAATCTCCTTGTGTCCATATCCGCGAAATCGCATACGTGGGAATTGGGCTATCCCTCGTCCCACTCGACGTGCCACTCACTGCTCATCAGCTACTCCATGAGTGCCCACGTCCTCTGCATGAGCACATGGAGACGGTCTTTTGCTCTTCTCAGACCGAAATTTGCAGTCTTCTAGCGATGGTGGCCCTCTCCGTTCAGCCACCGCGTCAAGCCGTAGAACTGTCGGAAGAAGATCAGCTCAAATTCCTCGAGATGGCCATGCAGCTGCTGGACCGTACACTGCGAGACATGGATGAGCATGATGTGGAGCCTCGTGCCCACGACAAACAGGACCCGCGTTTGTGGAAGAAAATCCATCACAAAGACCACTTTACCACGTATACGCGGTGCGATGACGCGCCCGAAGCGGCCTACGTGGCGGCAGATGGCGGCCGCAGCACCACGTCTCGACCGTCCAAGGACGTGGTGCTGGGCATGGGCTTTGTGCAGTGTCCGCTCAGTGATTTGATGTTTGGTGTCTTTATGGGCAACAGTCAGGCCATGGCGCTCAAGTCTGCGGTCGTGGACAAGAACATCGGCAACGGGGCCGTGCTCAAGCAGCTCATGGGTCCGACAGAGGACGATCCGTTTCGGTTCCTTGCACTTAAGTGGATTGAGGTGCGACCGCCTCGAGGCGTCTCGGGGAAGCTCGTGGCACCTCGAGAAGTCATGTTTCTAGGAGGTACAGGCACCTTGAGACGTCGAGACACGGGCGAGTACATTGGTTACGAGGTGCATCACTCGATTGATCACCCGGCGTATCCTCCAGTGGACGGACTGCGACGCACACGCATTGTCATTGGTTCCATCTATCGCGAACGACCCAATGGAACGGTCGACTTGTTCATCAAGAGCTACAGTATGGAGGCCGACATGGGCAGTATCCTCGGTCCCTTGGCCATGGCTCATGCGGCCAAGTGTATCGAGCAGGTGTGGACCGTACCCGACTTTGCGTACGCCAAGAAACTGCGATGGTGTATCGACCACCGTATACACAGTAACAACACGAAGGCTGTTGATGCTAAACTCGCCAAGTGCTGCGCCTCGTGCAATAAGAGCGTAGCCACGATCTGGATGTCTCGAGTGGCGCATCGCAATTGTAATCTGTGCAAGGCGCCCTTGTGCTCCACGTGCCGCATCAAGAAGAACCTCTACGAGATCGATCCGCACTTTCGAGCTCGCAAGTTCCCAGTGCAGATCTGTCCTTCGTGTTGGGAGTTTGTAAAACGCTTGGACGCCAAGGAGATTCAGCAACAAGAGATGCTGCGTCCTCAAAGTGCCGAAGTGGTCAATCCATTGACGCCCAGCACGTTGGATGTCCTCGCACGCAACTTTTCGCTCGACAACAGTTTCTGCACAGCTTCGGTCGAGAGTCTGTGCGTGCTCGAGTCGCCTCGTGCACGCTCTGATAGTATCCTGACCGACATTTTGCACTGAAGTGAACCTCCAAGGAGGTCGCCGAGACTTATAAAGAGATCGTTGTCGTGTGTCTAGAGCTCGTCTTCATGTTGACAAGTGTACGTGAAAGAGTTTTCGTTGTAATTTGTAACTCATTGCGTTCGTTGATCCTCTCGTTGGAGCCTTTATCGATTGATTGGCGATGCAGTCAGCGACTCGGTAGTCAAGAGCGTGAGTTTGTAGATCGACTCGGCCACCATGCGCAGCTCGACCATTTGCGACCAGATTTGTTCACGGTATTCATGATCTGACACCAATGGCTCTTGAGACTCGGAGAGTTCCGATGGAGGCGTCTTTGCCACTCCAACGCCTTGGAACGAATCACCGAATTGATCTGCAGTCGGTGACAGTCCCGAGAGTGGATCGTCGTCCTCCTCTTCTTCTTCTTCTTCTTCTTTTGCAGAGAGAGTCGCAATGGCCGCATCGTTGTCAATAGTTGCGTCGGAGCTGGCAAAGCTCAGCGGACATTTGTGGCAACTTTGAACGGCAGTTGTGGCTGAGAACCGACCGACTCGGACTTCGGCACGCGCGACGTCCACCGCTGCAAGGTGGTCGACTTGAAGCACACACCGCTTGCAAATGAGGACGTTCTCCTGTCGAAGCCACAGCTCGGGACTCACTTTTATCAGAGCACGTGAAACTCGACAACGCGAGCAAGTAGTCCGAGAGCACAGTGCACAAGCGATGGATCCATTGACCAGTTTGCCAAGTCGTTTCGTGCACGTTCCGCAGCTAGTTGTGGGCTTGAGCAAAAGAGGTCTCGACCGACTCGGAGTGTCAATGCAGTCGCTCAAAGAGCTCGTGCTACTGCTCATGGGCGACCGCTGAGATTGGTGTCGGCCTTGACGTGCGTCCGGCAGCTGACGAAAGCACCACATGAGCTTCTTGAGGTTCGCGCACTTGACTGAGTTCCAGGAGCTCAGAAACCCTGTCGACGCCGCCGCAAGGGCCACGGAATCCAGCAGCTTACCGTGCGCTTCGACATATCCCTTGACATAGACGTCGACTTTGGAGTGTCTGCTGCCAAGACCCGTGGGGATTTCTTTGAAAATGGAGCAGCTTGAAATGTGACCGCGCGTTGCGTCGACTTTGGACTGAGGTGTCATGTCACGATACTGCGGCAGGTCCACAGAGTGAAGGAGCTGGTATCCAATGCGTTCTCCATTTGGACGTGTTGTGATCCCTGTAGCTTCGATCACGATCACGTCTCGAGGCTGTACAATGCCTTGAAGAGCCTTTGGAGGCCCTTTGACAAACCATTTGATCCCAAGGAAGCGGAAGGGGTCAGCAGTGCATGGAGCATCAATGCAAGCGAGCACTGCGCCATCGATTAGTTTGTTGTCGACGACTGTGGCCTTGAGTAGCATGTCCTGGGCGTTGGCGGACGCGACACCGTACATGACGTCGTCGAGAGTGCCTTCGAGCCAGCCCGTGGCCACCAGCAGTTTTGGCTCTCTCCACTCGTTGTCTCGGAAGGTCGTGGACACTCGGTCCATTATACTCGCTCGGGGACTCGCGGTCGGATAGCGTTCCTTGTATACCGTCATATGGTCTCTGCTCTTGACTGGTTTCCACCGACGTCGACTCATGCGTCTTTGTCTCGGATCAGCCGAGTAAATGTCATAGTCCCGTAAAGTGTTCGAGAGCAATTGAGTCGCGAGCACTCGGTACTTTTCTTGCTGCTCTGTCGATAGGTGAGCAAGTGGCAAAGCGTTAGTTGTCCATGTCGTGGGGTGGAAACCCTCAGTAACGTCACTTGACTGCCGTGTCATTCTCACCAGCAACAGCAACAGCAGCTTCTACTAAACGTGTGTGTGTGTGTGTGTGTGTGAGTGCAAACTTGCAAACTGTAAAGTAGCGAGTAGTGGGTTACCCCGACTGAGGTGATGCAGACGAATCGAGACGCCTAAGCTCGACGTCCAATGCTACGACCGTGTCAAGTTTGTGATACGGAGCCCTATTGCGTGATTGGAATGAGACCACTCTAACTAAGATCCGACATAACTTGGACTACAGTCAAGCAGCAGCAGCAGTAGAAGAAGAAGAAGAAGGACGTCCGCCAGTCATGTGCGTCCCCCTCTTGTGTAGCTCCTTCTGAACGTTGGATCAGTTTTCGAATGATGACGGACAAAAACGTTGAAAGATGGAAAAGTTCCACTTTCTTCGTCGATGATTGCATGCCGCCTCTTGTTCGACAATCGAGCAAAGTAGCAGCACAAAGTCGAGACGTTCGCTCTTGCCACATGCAATTGCAGCACTCGAACCACTTGCCACATGGCGAGGCCTAAGGCCGTCGAGTTGAGTCAAGACAGCGAGGACACTCTTTTGGTCGTGGTGGTGTGTTATATATAGCGTTACATTTACATGCTCTGCCCTAATTAAGCTAACTTACCTTAAACTGAACGCGTTTGTCTTGGCATTGCGTCCCGTCCTTTTGTCCGATACCCTAAAGCTTGGACCACAGCATGACGCTGTGGTGCGCTTGGTAATCTGGTACGTGGTTTCCACGGCAAGTCGCAATTCGGTCATTTGATGCCAAAGTCTTTGACGTTCCTGTTGACTCTCCATGAAATCCGGAACATTGATCCAGACGCTCTCCTCGTCTTCGTCCATACACGTGAAACTTTCGGTCTCCTGGACAGATGAGGGCCAACTATAAGCGAGCGGGTTGGTCGGCGACACGGTGAGCGCCGAATCGGCCGCCGTCGAGCATTGCGACAATGTACCAGACTGACACATGCTCAGCACCGTGGACTCGCCAAGCACCACTGGTCTTGACTCGTCACAGAGCTCTTCTCGCTTCTTGTGGTGTCGAAACCAGCGAGTCTTGGAGCAGACGGGTCGAGTGTTCAACGTCTGGCTCTGTTGCTGCTCATGACGGTCCACAACAGTACTAGAGACCCCAGCGCTCGAGTGTTTACTTGCATTCTGCTCACCAAAGCAGACACGCGATTCGAAAGTTGGGCTTGGATGGACGGATCTACTCGACGGTGAGGAGACTGCCGGCTTTGAAGCTTGCGTTTTGACAGGTAAAGCCACTTGAAGCTGGCCGCTGGGACGCCAGTGGCCTCGGCGAATCTCCTGCTGTGCGATACCAAGCACAGGCTCAAGACGAACTTTTGCCACACATGGTCGGCACATGATGCTTTGTCGACGTTCGAGCTTGACTTCCCGCGTAACGGAGAAGAACTTCTTCGTAATGCCGCACTTGGCGCACAGCGAAACTTGGCAGAGGGAGCACTGTCGAGCACTACTCCTTTCCTTCATTCGGCGGCCACATGTACCTCCGCAGCGGTCATCGGAGCTCGTTAGACCGCGATGACGTGAAGGGAAGCTGTTCGATCCCTCGCAGTTTGCACTGCTGTGCGACGACATTCGAGTTCGAGCATCGAAACTCGCGGACCGCGTCGCGACATCTTTCTTCCAGGCCACAAGGTGCGGGTTCTCAAGAAACCACATAAGTTTCTTGATGTAGCTACATTCGACAGCATTCGACGAGCTCAGAAACTCCGTCGACGCGGCCTTGAGAGCCACCGAGTCGAGCATCTTTCCGTGCTGCTCCACGTAGCCGCGCGCGTACACGTCAACTTGTCGTCCATCCTGAGTCTCCTTGAAGATGGTGCAGCTCGAGATTCTCTCGCGTGTGAGTGAGCGGCCAGGCAACGTGCCATATCCGTCCAAGTCCACCGAGTGCAGTAGTTGATAGCCAATGCGGTCGCCATTGGAGCGCGTAAAGACCCCCGTCGCTTCAACGAACATCGAGTCTCGCGACTGCACAAAGCTCCGCAATGCGACAGGAGGTCTTTTGACGAGCCACTTGATTCCAAGAAATTGGTACGGTTCATCAAGTGTTGGGCCATCAATCTGTGCCAGTACCGCACCTTCTGTCAACGAGCTGCGCATCATCGCAGCTTTGAGCAGCATGGCCGGAGCGTCGGGCGTTACGACACCGTACATGACGTCATCAAGCGAGCCAGCGATCGAGCCGATACCCACGAGCAATTTGGGCGTCTTCCACTCATCGTCCGCCAGTCGCTGGTGCTCGGGCGTGTCAAAGCTTGTCCCGGTAATGATTTTGGGTGGATCTCGTTCCTTAAAGACCGTGAGATTGTCTCGGGTCTTGACTGGTTTCCATCGTTTCTGTTTGGTCAAGTCTCGCTCAGTCTCTGGTAGTCTCTGGAAGGAATTGGCGTGTGTCACTGTCTCGCGCACTAACCCACACGCTAATTGCCGAAATTCAGTCTCCTGTTGTGCTGTAAGAGTCAATGGAGGAAACGCCTTTGTGCCCCATTTGGTGCTTTTCATGGCAAGTGTGTAACAATTGACTACAAGACGCAATTTGAACAATGGCCTTGAAGTTCAAAAGCTTCATGTTGATGCATCGAGCTCTCTCATGCGCTTGCGGCCATTGGGGCAAGTACCAAACACTTTCCACCGTCTGACACTATGGGGCAAGAACTAATCAGATTCAGTATCAGACACATCGCGATATACTTTTTGTTTCCCGCATTGGATTTTGATGAAACAAGACGATTTTGATGGTAGAAGAGTCGTCGCTGCAACTAGATGAACGACAAGAGACAATTATGCCCAGTCATGGCGGGCAGACGTGGCAGTTCATTCGACGCAATGCCGGATACTTGCTGCACCTTAGGCTCGCCTTGCATTCAGCAAAAGCCGCCACACTGTTTTAATGCTGTTGCTTGAAGACACATCGACTTTTGCAAAGAAAGCAGGAGGTTTTTCGAGAGATTCGACGGCAATGTTCAGAGGATCATCCGGACTATTCGCAGTGCGTTGGAGCGGCGCAATTGTGCTACGACCTTGATTGTTGTAAAGCAAGAGAGGAATGTCCTTTGACCACATGGAGGTGCTGAGAATACGACGTCGAGAGATATTGCCGTGTCATGTTTGCATGAGTTAGTTGGGTGTCATGATGATGCGCACAGACCAGCAGCTCTTGTCAAGAATACGCAACCACTTCAAGGCCGCAGCTAAAAGTCCAGTAGTGCGGTCAGTACACTATTCAGTGGAATAAGAAATGAACCTTGTTTTTGTACGCACGTGCTATGCCAACGACGACCGTCACGACCAGTGGGATCGTGTGTGCAACAGTTCCACTCCTGATCGGTATTGCTGTCGTGTCAGGGGAAGAAATAGATTGGACGATTCGCGATCTTGTTCCTGCCTCTCCTGCTTTCCCTAACGTGCAAATGTGCACAACGAAGTGATTCGAAACAGACTCGGAGCGCATCGAGATGTAGTTGATGGAGGTACAGATTGTGGCTTGTCCCCTACACGATCATTTATCTTAGGACATCTACTGGAAGTTCTGAGTCGACAAAGTACGTCAAGCCCTGGATTTGCCTAGTTGAGACCTCTTGTGGCCTTGTATTCCCTTACCTTCACTTCTGACAGTCGTAGCAAAGGAGGTATAACGGGAAAGCGCAGCCGCGTACTCAAAATCCGACGTGAATGCCTAAGTAAATACTCGTTTTATTATTATTCGAATTCATGGGAATAATGCATCCACCCTTCAAACGTGGTCAAAAGACAATCGAGAAGGAGAGTAAAGAATGTCTCGGTCGTTGAGAGCCCGATTTTTGTCGAAGAGCCATTTGTACTGCAGAATTCCGATTGAAATGACGAGCAATTAATTGACAGCGGTTTAGTATCACGAAAATTACCTTACTTTCTTCCCATCGCTTCGATTTGTAGCTTTTCATATTGCAATTTTCACATTTGAGCAGCTGCTTGAACATTAGCGTCTGTTTTCCATGGCGATCTTTGGTCCCTCGCTGTTCCAGGTCTTCTTTAGGTTGTCGCTAGCTACACACTGACCCTTGCCAAAGTGAAATGTTCGAAAAAGACATGGCGGTTCATTTAGCAATACCAAGTTGCTCAAAAGACTCAAGATCTCTGACTCACTCTGTCCGTGGATCAACTCGTTTCTCAGCGCGTAAATCGTTCATTTGTTGTCGTTCATGCACCACGGTGGGGCCCTGAGTCCTGTGTCCTGTGTCCTGTCTACTTGAACTGCTCCCACGCGAATACAAAGTTCTGCAATCCCTCGACATCGAACCTGTCGGTGGTTCAAGTTGCGCATTGGGTACGCGATGTCGCACGCCAGTTTGCTCATCCCTATCTGCCGTCGCTGTCGCCCTGCTCGCTCTCTGCCTTGCTAGTCCTTCCTGTACTTCACACATACTCCACATATCGTCGCTCGAACTTACCACGTCACTCTTCGATGGTCGCGCATATACTTCTGCCATGTATAACTAGCACTCGCAGTCTTGCCACGCGAAGTAGATCTCGTACGTCCTACCTACGTTGTCCTCATTGTCCTCTCTATCCTTCTACCTTCGCAGCACTTGTCTCCTGTAAAGTCTCTTCGAGTCCACTCATCTACTGTCTTGCGTCTACTTATGTGGCGTTCATGAGCACTTTGTCCTTCTCCACAGGCACTTTCAGCGGCCACAAACCAGACATCACCACAACACTGCAACACAGTATGAGATGTCATTGTCGGACTTGGCTAAACCTCTCGCTGACCGATCGATCATACGGCTGGTGGTTGATTTTATCACCACTCCAAGGACTGCATTATTACCGAAACCATGGTAGATCCACTTGACAGGCGGCTGAATGAGGAAAAGAGTCGTGCATTACAGCGAAACGCTGTCAGCCATTGAGGTCTTGATCCTACGATCTTTCTTGCTCGTGGAATGTTTCTGCGAGATTTGGCGAGGGTGCTATGAAATGTGTCA
>NQFO01000201.1:0-12165 GCA_003991265.1 Pseudoperonospora humuli
AAAGGGGACCGAAAAGAAGTCTTCCGAGTGTCCATTGGTGCCTCCAGGATACGTGGTAGAGGTTGTCATCGGACTTGAACATGGGATGCAGTCGCTGTGTGCTGCTGTGAGAAAGGTTTTTCATCCACACCAAGGTTGGTGCTATGAAAGCAGGTCGAAGAAGGTGAAAAAGAAGAAGAAATGGAAGAACTGCCCAGTCTGGATCCGCCGATCTCCGCAACCTAAGCGTCGTAACGAGCGCGATATCGTGCATGTGACGTTGAAGGAGCACTGTCACATGGCTGACTTCAAGCGATTTACTGCTTGGAACTAGAGCTTGAAGAAACGGCACCCTGAATACGTGAAGATTCTTGCAGAGATGCCGTCGTTCAAGAACGCGAGCTACATAAAGCATCTGGAGCGGCTGCAGTACGTCTCGAGCAACGTGATGTTTCTGCTGAACTTCAGCGCGGAGCGACCGTTTCTCAAAGGAAAGCTCTTCCCGAAGCGTATGGCTCGTGTGGTGGTCGATGCGATCGTGAAGGGCATTATTTCTGGATATTAAAGGGATATTGTCACTGCCATTGATACGGCCTGAGTAACGATCGGTCAATTTGTACACCACGATACGAGCTGCGCTTGATTAAAAAGGTTCTAATCGGAATCATAAGCTCTTTGAGGGTGAGCCACTTGGACACAGGCGATAATGCTCGTCATTCTGAATCAATGTCTCGAGCTCTTCGAGACGCTGTCGGTCGATGTGCGGCTGCATCTGCCATGACGCTAGGTAGACTGTGACCGTATCGTGCTTCCAGCACTCAAAGACATCACTGGCAATCAGCGATTTGGCCACCAGCTCATGCTCGTACATGGCCAACACCTCCAGCAGGATGAGCTCTTTTGAATCAAATTATAACATGGCAAACGCAATCAGTCTCATCGCCACTTCAAGTAACCTCTAGCCACCATACCATATCGCTGTCTACGCTGCTCATCCAACACGTTTGCCTGATCGTCCAGCAATAAGTGCCGCATTCGCGTATAAACATCCGCCTGTAACACGAGCAACGAGTAAAGAGTTCAGAAAAGACAGCAGCAGCAGCACAGAATGGTGAAAGTTTACTTTACAAGGATCCACGCACCAAGCCATCCACGTCCTTTTGTAGCTGATTGCAGCATCGATGTGCCAAATCCCACAACTGCGCAAAAACCCGCCCGCCCGCAATGACGACATACAACCCGAAAGAGACGAGTCAGACAACCGCTTTGTTGACACCGCATGAACCCTCGACACGCACCCGTGACGATGCACGATCTTGTAGCTGCTTACACTCGGTCAGTGATCCCCAATGTTCGCCAGTAAGATATCTATAGAGCTCCGCGTTAGTTTAATCTCTGCCAATGATCCAGTAACAGCCCATCTTACGTGGTCTTCTGCACACTATCCGCAACTTTAGCGAGATGTTGCTTTCCCCGTGCGCAGCCTTCCTGCCACTCCAAATCAAGCTTCTTCCATGGGTTCAACCACCAGCATGCGGCCACCATTTCTTGATCCGTGGAAACTGCGTGTAGGCATGTATATGCTTTAGCATAGGTGTATGTGTCGTGTCGTTGCATCAAGACTGTGACGCGCCATCTGAACGCACTGGTCAGTCCAATCCTACGCAAGCATTGGATTGGACTCATACTAAGAAATCTTAGGCATGTGGACACCGAAGTAATTTATAACTCAGCTGGCTAACATGGGTAGTGCCCGCGCTCTCTTTCATTGGTTTAAATTCCGCAAGACAATGCGCTCCACTTTTGATTGTGCAAAAGAACCAGTTCCTGCCTTTTCCTTCCTCAAACGCACATTGTATTCCAGTCCACAGCTTGAGCATTGCGGAAAACACATACATTCCTTCTCTCGTCTCCAAGACATTTTAGTGCGCATTGTAACGGCACTTGAAACGTTGCCGCCAACTATAGGCTGTGGACGTTCCTTCTTCCGATGGCCATTACCATGCAGACGCAGGTTGATCAGGTCAAGACGTCTCCATTGTCGCTTCGGGCCACGCCGGCATCTCCACCGATCATGAAGACGCCCACGCAACTCAAGCGGCAACGCAAGAAGAATGAGCCAGCTAACAGTGCTTTAGTACTCGTGGCGATGATCTTTTTGGGTGTAATATTAGCGCTCGTCGTCATGGCCTTTTTTGCCTACGCGCCACTCCTGTGCGCGTCTTGGCTTGGCATCATGTACGTCATTGTGCTGTATCTGTCGACAGAATCCAAGTGGCGCTGGCACGATGCGCAAGAGTTTGAAAACCGCTTCTGGACGGGTACTGCCTTCATGTTCAGCGCTGCTGTTGTCTACATTCGGGACTCGCCACTTGCAGTGGGTCAATGGAACTCGACGCTTGGCCTCATGCTCGTCTTTGGCTTCACAATGAGTGTCCACTACTTCGACAGGTTCTTACACCGACAAGAGATAAGTCGAAGACCCAGACTCAAGGAGGCCACGAGACATTTTTCACATAATTTATTCAAGTATAAGGCCACGGCGGAGGAGAAGACAAACCTTCTTGTCGAATGTGTTAGCCGCATTGACCGCCACTATTTACCCAGCACTATCAACAACATGATCAATCTTGCAGAGGTCAAGCGCCGCGAGCTCAAGATCTTTCGGATCCTTGCAGGAGCAGGAAAGGACGAACTCAATTACGTGGTGAATCACATTCCGCTCGCGCTGCTTTTCTACAAAGTCAAGGACCACTCGAAAATGCGCGAGGATCAGAGCCGGACGCTAATTCTTGACTTACTGTGCACCACACGACTAGCAGAACTGTCTGTAATGTCCCGAGCATTGTTACTAGACGCTCTGATGGTGATGAAAATCAGCGCACACCCGATGGCAGAAAAGTGGGTACGCAATATTGTTTTGAAAACGCAAGGGGACGATCTAAGCAATCTCAAGACGTACACGGACGCAAAGGGAGACTTTCATAGTATGCACAAACTCGTGTTTAACGACATTCGTGATCCTACGATTCGAGCTGACATTCTGAGCCACATCCAGCGGGAAGCGAGTGTCCAAATCGCACATATGCGTCTGGGGACGAAACGTGGTCGTAATCGCAAGCAGCAAGCGTGGCGCAAGGTATTGAGTGATGTGGATGATACGCTTTATTCGTCAGGTGGACGATACCCAGCAGGCTTAGACACGCGCTACCCCCGACACACTTTGTATCCAGGAGTATTGCCATTTTATCGTGAATTGGATATGGGCACAGTTGGGCCAGACGAATGGACAGATGATCGTGTTGGTAACCTCGTGTTTCTTTCTGCGCGACCACATGTATACAAGGATGTGTCTGAGAAGAAATCATACGCAAAATTTGCAATGCTGCACGAGATGATGGGCATGCACACATTGCCTACGATGCTTGCGGGAAATCTTAAGTCGGGCCGTGCCTTTATGTGGCAAGGTGACTTGGAGCCGATGGCACAGAAAAAGTTTGAAAACTTCAGCGAGTTTTACCAACTTTATCCAGAGTTCAAACACGTTTTCGTCGGTGACAACGGTCAGGGCGATTTGCGTGCTGCAGAGCTTATTGTGGAGAAATTCGGCTCTGATGCTTTGGAGGCTGCCTTTTTTCAGCGCGTGCAGCCCATGGAAAAGATGTTTAATTACCACTCAAAGGAAGACTTGGAGCGTTGGCGCAAAATGAACATAATCTTTTTCGACACGTATGTCGGTGCAGCAGTTGAGGCTTTTCGTATGAAGAAAATTCGACTTAGTGGACTGAAAAAGATTGCTGATGACGCCAGACTGTCATTTGAGGGTATACGTACGTGGCTAACTCCTCAGAGTCGCGAACGTGCAAGGTTACTGCTAAATCGTGATCTCGCAGTGGCAAATGCGCTGCTATACAAGAAGTATGACCCGTTACCTCTCGTTATGAAGCCTCAAGTATTTGCTCTAAACTCACTTGTTCGCACACCAATCGGACGTGGTATTATTCGCACGTTTCGTGGAATCGACGGCATTTATCAAGTGGATCTGACAGATTGGCTGTCAGCGACAAAAAGACAGAAACGGGTCCAAGCTTTTTTCGTTGAAGACAGCCTCGTTGCTTACGTGAGTGCAGACACATCGTCTATAGCAAAGAGCTCTATGAATTACGTCAAGTTCTACCCAGCGCCACCTGTTCGACTTTTTGCTCCGCATTCGCTGGTAAAGACACTGTTTGGTATTGGCCGTGTAATAAGCTATCGTTCGGAAGATGGAATCTACACGGTGTCTATCCCTGGCGATCAAAACATGCTGCATATGACAGCATTCCTGAATGGAGGTTCGCTACAACCAGTGGATGACGCATTCCTGAAGAGCTATGCAACGAGCGGCTCAACGTCACCGCGAATGTTTGCTGGTGTGCGTTCCGGTATCGGCTTCATCACAAAGAAGCTTATCACATTTGTCCCTGGCGGTTCTGGAGTCAAGCCACTGTTTTCCATGGCGACTGTCGTGGACTCACCTTTTGGGCGTGGCGTGGTTGTAAACTTTCGCGTAGAGGATCGCGTGTATGAGCTACGACTGTTTAACAGTGAGGGCAAAACTCAAAGCGATGATCTGACGTCGCATATGAGTGTATTTGTGCAAGAGCGACATCTACAACCCTCTCCTGTATCGCCACCACGAAGTTTTTTGTCGATGCTCGGACTGGGTTCGGGCAAGAACGTAGTTGCACCAGCAGCAGGACCTGTTCCGGTTGGATCTCGCGTTACTACGACATATGGGGAGGGTGTCATTTGCAGTTACCGCGCAGCTGACGATGTCTACGCGATTGCCTTGACTGACTGGACCCTTGCAGACGGCAATAACGTGATGGCGTATCTTACGAGAGATTTTGTCAATCCTGTCGCTTTGACGTTGGAAGTTGCTCCAGTGATTAAAAAGGAGACTTTGACGGAGAAAAAAGTTTCTGCACCCCCGGGGAGCGGCGGCATTTTCCAGCTGTTCCGATATGGTTTCACGACTTCTGGTGCTAGTGCAGTCGAAGCAGTGACTCCATATGCCGACGAGGCTGGCGTTAGGCGTCAGATTGACACTGTTTTTGGCCAGGCCAGCACAGCCATGAGTCAACCATACTACGGATGTCTCAAGGCTGTTCTCCTGAATCCAAATTTTCACGGCGCCGTTGCTTACGTCCAAGAAAATAAAGTGAAGGAAAGTTTGGTAACTCCAAGGCATGTTAGACGTAACACGCTCGAGTTATTGGCGAGTCCATTCAGCTACTTGCTGTCGGGTAACGCAGGGGATGAAAAGGATACAGCTGACAAAAAGACTTTATTCCCCAAGGGATCATTGGTAACGACGCCGTTTGGCGAGGGCACTGTGCGATCACACCGACGCACCGACGACATATATGTGGTGGACTTGCCGACAATGTACGGATTCTTTTGTGTGAGCAGTCTCAAGCGCCCAGTTCGTGGTGTAGTTGGACAGCCAGTCGACACGATCTATGGATCAGGAATATTGGAGCAGGTGCGTGAAGAGGATGGAGTCCACGTTGTCGTCCTACGAATTGGCTTGACTACCTCAGAAGCTCGCGCGTACTTGCACCCTTCCGTCGTAATGGGAGCTATCAAGGCATCTCGTGGTGATGTCGTGATGACGCCATTTGGTTCGGGTGTGGTGATGCAATATCGATCGTATGATGGCTTTTATCGAGTAGCCTTGGACTATGATTCAAATGGCCAAAGTCATACATCTGCCTACATCAGTGCTGATAGTCTCGTGCGCACGGGTTTAGTCGAGAAAGCTCCATCAGGTTGTGTCGTCATGTAAAAGCTATCGCAAGTCCAGCTCCTGCCCTGGTACTTTTGATCAGCAATCCCATGAACATTCACCAGTGCTGGAGAACGAACAAGCTATCACGCAGCATTAGGAAAGCACAACCTGGCATTTCATGCGAAGTCTACAAAATGGTCGATGGTGATCCAGGAAATGGGGTACACTCAAAGGCAAGATGTTCATGGACGCATTTTGGTCGCGATTCGCAGTCACTTTAAAACAGTCGTTGGAATGACAATAGAGGAGACTGTAACCCTTGACGTGACGAACGACACCATCCTTGCACTTCCGTAGAGCAAACTGATGCGTCAGTTCTCCACATGACGATTGCGTATGCAAAAGTTGAAAACGGAGTCGATTGTGCAGTAGCGCTTCAACCGGTTCTCCAACTTCTTGACTGGACCTGTCAGACACGTTTTGACCAGGCTTTCACAGTCGGTCGTACTCCAGTCGTCACATTTAGTGACCGTATTCGCTCCAGCTCTCGCAGTCAATTTCATTCTCAGTTTACGAAGTTTCTTTGCCATGAAGCTGTCGCGTTTCAACTTGAGCTTTCGAACCGCTTCGACATATGAAAGTCGAGTCAATAGTCAAGTCGCGGGATCAGAAGCTTCAACAGCATATGACTGCTTCCAAGATCTTTGGATCGTATGATGAACTCAGTAGCAAATTGAGCTGTTAGTTGCGTTATAGTTCTCGTCTTTCTAAAATTCACGACTTGAACACGAAATTATTCGCTTAAAGTTTTTTGCTGTTGGCTCTTGTACTTTTTGAGTCAATAACGTTTGTGCATTTAATTGTTTTATCTTGTAGCACAATACTTGATCGCTGGAATATAATATTGCGTGACATTGTATTCATTGCAACATTTGCTTTTGATAATATTATTGCTTGCATTTGCGACCACTAGCATGACATGACCAAATGAATTATTGGAGAGCAGAATTCCATTAAAGAAAATATCGGACGCGTGGCATCATGTACTCGGTTTTGACGCGTGCGAATGCTGTGTTCTTCGCGTCGCTCGTGGCACTGTCGATCATGAGCATACTCACTGCTATCAGTACGTATCTGCATGAGTCTGCGCCAGTTGTGCGACGTCTAGACTTCGTCAAGCTGCACTCTCTGCGCAACTATCGCGATAAGACCGACCGCGCCACGCTCTCGTTCAACCTGGATGCGGGTGCGTTTACCATGATACAGTGGCACTCTATAGCTATTTGCTAATCGCCATCCACTTGTGTGAGATCAGACTTGAGCTCGGTCTTCAACTGGAACGTTAAGCAGCTCTTCGTGTACGTGTTGGCCGAGTTCGAGAGCTCGAGCAACAGCCGCAACGAGGTTGTGATTTGGGACAAGATCGTACAGACCAAAGAAGCAGCGGGGCAGCTACAGTTCCAGGACGAAGACGTTGAATACTTTCTAGCTGACCAGTACGACGAGCTGCGTGGTGCCAATGTGACGCTAAGACTCGAGTGGGACATTATGCCCGTGTGTGGCCGCATATTTGTGCACTCAAGTGACACGAAGGCCAACTTTGTGCTGCCGGACAAGTACCAGGGCAAAGCCGCTAAGGCTGGTGGTCGCTTCTAAAGACAAAAGGTCGTCGAGGCAGCTCTTCTAAATGATAGTCATGCATTCGCTGTCAAAGTACTTGTCAAGTCGTATTCTGTATTGCTAAGAACTTGCTTTATTTCTCAAAGCGCGCACGGAGAGCTGCTACACCTGACAATGTTTTCATCTCTTTTTTCTCTGGACTTGAAGAAGGTTCTTGTACTACAGCAGGAGATGGAGACGTGGACCCAGTGGCATCACTCTGAGTGCGTGTCAGCGCTACAAAATGGATGGCACCGCTCGAATTCTCCTGACGTCTCTGTTTCATCTGAGCTGCCATAGTCTTAATTTGATCCGCAGGATTCGTGAAGGCGCAATTGTTATTGAACGTCGGCTCCCTCTCAGTCTTGAGCACGGATACGTCGATGCTGGCAACAGACCGCGCTTTGTGTAGTTTTCGATGTCTTCTTCTCTCAGACTTTGCATTACCGTTCTCAGTACCGCAATTGTTCCTTGCAGCACATGATTGGCTTCCATGCATTGGCGGTAGATTACCGCTCTCCTCTCGGGCAGCCATAAACACGTTATCAGTTGAACGATGTCGTAGCAGGATTCCCGTAGACGACCGAGGAGGACCGGGAGGTAATGGCGGCTGGCCGTGCTCTGATTTTGCCGATACTGCGGTTGTTGCAGTGGATGCTGCTGCGCTCACTTGCTCTTCCTCATGGATACGAAGACTAAGAGGCATACTGCGCGCCAGCCGTAATTGGTCGTTAAACTTGCGCGCGTTCTTGCGGCGCTTCATCAATTTATCCTTGTGCTTTTCACTGGAATCAGACGCATCATCATCAATGTCCAATATCGAAGGCATAGGCTCGTCCCCCGTTGAAGCACCAGACGCGACTGTTGTCCCAAAGAGGTGTTCCCAAGATTCATCACCTTCCTCGCCCACCACTGTGGATGCAATCATCTTCATTTCTTCAAAGTCGCGCACACTGCCAACATAAGACGCCGTAGTTGATCCTTCTATAACCGTCGTAGCATTTGATGCGCTCGATTCCCCACGCTTACGGCCAAACTTTGACACGCTGCCATCTGTATTAGTACGACAAATTCCACTGCCACCCGAAAAGGACGACCAATCTGGTAAGGCGAACAACGTGAACTGCACATCTGCGATTCGTGCAGCAGGAGCCCTGTTGCTGCCTCGGTCACTATCGCGCTCGGAAGGACGTTGCCAACTGTCAAACTCGGACCTCAACGGCTTTTCTCGCTTCTCCTCGTAATCATCCTCTTGTGATCGCTCCAAAACCATACTCCGAATCGAGGAAAGTACACTTATGCGTTGCTCCTCGCCCAAATCGTACGCAAAACACACACTGCGCGCGTACTGAAGAAGCTGCCGCCGAGTGAAACCAAAGCTAGAGAGGTGGTAAAGGTAGGCCAAAGCTTGACCATACACGACATTGTGGACCTCCAACACCTTTTGCGCACGTTCAGCGTCAGCTAGAAAATACCATGGCGTATCCATTGGCGCCTTGCTGAGTTCCTCTGCCACACTTTCCAACAATGCATCGCCCCAGAAAGCAGCTACACGCCAAGCCGCGTGATCTTTCAGCGCTGCGTGAAGGTACTCGTGTCCATCCTTGCTAGTCTTTCGATAAAAGGTCTGCAGCATATTCATAAGATGCATTGTAGTATGCGTATCACGTTGGGCAACACAAGCACCCAAAAGTAAACGCAACGCGGCCGCAAGTCGCGAAAACCCTTGGTGGGATAGTTCGCGGTCGTGCACGCGCTGATGTCGAAGGCAGTCCAAAATGATGCGGCGTACGACGCCCAGGCGATAGACTGACTTTGACGCATCCGTAAATTTGCCACGGTATTTTGATGATGAACCACAGCCTGACGAGCTCGTAGCAGCTGAAGGAAGCAGGGCCGCCTCGGGTTCGATGAAGCAGCTCGACACAAACTCTTTGATAATCTCAATGTCCTTTTCCGAGACCCCCAGAGCTTTCAGTTTCATGATATCTCCTGAAGAACGTGATACTGCCAAATAGCTTTCGGGTTCAATTGATTGCCGTGAGTGCTGTTCGTAGCGCCATGACACACGATGCCATTCCATCAAACTCAGAGCCTTTGCGTGTCGATGCGTTAGTTCCGGCGCCATAGTGTCCACAATGTATTGCTGTACAACTGAGTCCCGATCCATTGCCTTGAGCGTACGTTGTAGATCGGCCATGGCCTCAATTTCTGCCTGTAAAATCGCCACTTTGGTCTCCACAAACTGCCCGATCACAATCAAGAGTGTATCCAATCGATCTTCTTCCACACTCTGCGATAATTCCGTAGCTTTTTCCACGACTTCATCCCGCCTTGCGATTGCACTAATCAGCATAGTCCGCGCGTCGTCGTAATCTGCGCCAGCCGCTTCATCCTCACCAAAAGCATTCGAAAAACGGTCCTGTGCGAGCTGAAAGGCTCGTTTGACTTCTGGGTTATTCGGCTGCACTTGGTACGTTGCTTCATTGGCCGCTAGCACAGTTTTCCAGTGGGCAAGTTCATCAGCAGCACGAGAGACACGTGATCTCGCCTTGTCCATCTTCTTCTCCGCTATTTGTACGTCCGTCACACAGCGTTGCACAAAATTGTAAACATCCCG
This sequence comes from Pseudoperonospora humuli, assembly GCA_003991265.1. Classification (NCBI taxonomy): domain Eukaryota; phylum Oomycota; class Peronosporomycetes; order Peronosporales; family Peronosporaceae; genus Pseudoperonospora; species Pseudoperonospora humuli. The sequence goes on from NQFO01000201.1 coordinate 10,032, forward strand.
CGCCCAACGTCGAGATTTGCCAGAGTTCTCAAGTGGTTTTGTCATATCCATGTAGGCCTTACTAGCGGCCAGATGTTTATTGCCCAGTACTTGGTTGTACGTTCGCATTTGCGTGAAAAAGTCCTGAAAGCACGACTGCGCCACCTCTTGCGGCTGCAAAGCGGGTAGACAAGCGTCGCTTAGGTGCGTTTGAGCCACCATGTGCTGCGTGGCCGATGCCGCCTTGAGATACTTGCACAACTGTTTGCGAACCTTGACGCCACTCTCCACGCGTTCACTCGCACGTACAAACGGTACTTGACGAAAGGTAGGTACACTTGAACCGCCATGAGCTGGCGTAGGACGCTCTCCCAGCATATACGTCGGCTCAGGGATGGCCGTCGTCGCCATTGCGAAAAAACTTGGAGTCGATCAGAGACGATGGACGTTAAGCTGATACGAGACACACGGTAGTGACGTACACGTTTTGGTCTTGGATATGAATGTAAAGGGATTGAAAGCAGGCGCCAAGACACGCGCTTGCTGCAGGGAGTTGCGGCGACGTTGCCGCTTTATAGTCGGGAAAGAGGTAATGTGGGTAGAGAGGGGACACCTTTCGACTTTAACGGAAGTAACCAGTTATACGGGTTACAGCAACACCATACCGTCGCGACGACTTGGACTGGTTACGGTGACAGCAAAGACTGTCAATAGATGCAGATGGAGACGCCAATTGAGACGCCAATGGAGACGCCGATGGAGACCTTAGTCAAGTCGCGCATGATATTGACGACGCCACATAGGATGATGAGGAAATTATTGTGCTAAATAATTGTCAACAATTAGTGTGAATTTCGAGCACTTGGAGCGTGTTGTGCTTTTATGTCACGTCACAAAGCGCATGTGCTCGTTTGTAAGTGTAAAGCAGCTTCGTCGGATGGCACTTGTGCCTCTAAGACTAAGAGCTTAAACAACGTTTGATATAGCTCGACAGTAAAGTGTCATCACGGCGATAGCTATCAGCATCATGGCGCCAAATGTACCAGACATGGTGAGAAAAACTGCGTCGTATGCAGTGGCGCGCGATCGTAGCGTAGCGCGTTGTTATTTACACCGTTGCATGTTTGTACCAAATCTTGAGGTCGAAATTATTGCAATGATTGCCAAGCAATCTAATTCTAGCATCCTTATATCAAAAGATGGAATATTGATAACCTTATTATACGGAGCAGTAACAATGTTACCTCCTTCAACATCCACGTTTGCCAAAGTGAATACTTTCTCATCTCCATGATTTTCTCTATCTACCCTCGGAGGCTTCGTGTCGATTTTGTAGTTGACGGCACTGCGAGCAGTCATAAACTCATCCGTGAGTACCACCGTCGCGCGCTTTTGCGAAGCCTCTACCAACCTTTCCAACGGAGTGGGCGCGTTTTTTGAGGCCATCGCGCTTACTTCAGTACGCACTTTTTCATGCTCACCGTCGGAATAATGCGCTTCACGATTGCATCGACCACCACACGAGCCACAACGCTTCCGGAAGGACTTTCACTTGAGAAACAGTCGCTCCGCGCTCAAGTTCTCAAGCCCTGGTTCCAAGCAGTAAATCGCTTGAAGTCAGCCATGTGACCGTGCTCCTTCGACGTCACATGCACGATATCGCGCTCGTTACGACGCTTAGGTTGCGGAGATCGGCGGATCCAGACCGGGCAGTTCTTCCATTTCTTCTTCTTTTTCACCTTCTTCGACCTGCTTTCATAGCACCAACCTTGGTGTGGATGAAGAACCTTTCTCACAGCAGCACACAGCGACTGCATCCCATGTTCAAGTCTGATGACAACCTCTACCACGTATCCTGGAGGCACCAATGGACACTCGGAAGACTTCTTTTCGGTCCCCTTTTTGCCCTCCTTCTGTAATCGAGACAGCAGAACTGATTAGTACTTGCTCTTATCATCACTCTTTTGACGCATGGTCTCAAACTGAGAGACACCAAAAGCGTGGCACATTTTACAGTCCACTTGTTCTCCTGAAACGAATTCGCTGACAGCGATACGCCAGAGAGATTCTAGTTGTAGCCCTCAGCTTGCTTCTTGATGCGCGCGTAGAAACCATGCAGAGTAGTCGCATTCAGCTTGATGTGCGCACTCGTGTA
>NQFO01000208.1:0-22643 GCA_003991265.1 Pseudoperonospora humuli
AAGGCTAAGCAAAAGGCTTTGGTTGGCCGTAAGGATGCTCGTCTCGACAAAGTGTTGATCAACGAAAAGAAAGATAAGAAGGCTGCCAAGTTCAAGGTTAAGGACGTGCCGTATCCGTTCACGTCTCGGGCAGAATACGAGGCTGCTATGCGCAACCCTCTGGGCAGCGACTGGAATACTTCACAGGTAACGAACGTACTGACGGCCCCCAAGATCATGAAGCATACTGGCACAATGATCGCTCCACTCATGCTCACGAAGGAGGACCGCAAGCAGGCAAAGAAGGAATTGAACTTAAAGCGCAAGGCCAAGTTTTAACACTTCGATGCATGACAGGCTGGAATAGAGTTGGGTGTTGTTGCTGAATGATACGATACTCTTCTCCTCTCGTTGACTGACCTGGGCATGGATGTTTTCTCGTCCACCATTTATGCCTGTCTTTCCATGTCCTTTAGAAAACCTGGATGCGCCCGTGGCTCAAGACGTCGCTCTGGAGCAGCTTCACCATGTCGATGCCCATGTCCACGTCGCCGTCCCAGTATCTTGCGCTGCACTGGACATGATCGCCTAGCAGGACACTCGAAGCTTGTTGCACTTCTTCTCGTACTCCCTTTTAGGTTCAAAGAGCAGGGCTGGTGTGCTGTATCCGTCAGTGTGCTCGTGCTTTTCATAGACACACAAGACAGACACCACACTCCAGACGTCTAGTTTCAAGCTGAGAGATATCCAAATGCATTGCGTATCACCGTCCGTTGATTCGCCTCAAGCGATTTCGCCGATAGCGCTGCGTTTGAGAGAGCCCTCGACTCGCTCCTCCATGCGCGAGTTAGATCAGCCAGTTAATGTAGATCCGTTCATCATCATGTACGCTCTCGTGTAGGTCGTGTCGTGAAAACGGAAAAAAGCGACAACGCCTGGACCCTTCTCGCTCGGCATCTCTTGCCTCCTGCGCTCTAAAACTTCCGAAGCCAAACGTCATACAATTTGTAAAAAATGAATATGATTTGCTCACGGAGGGTACTCTTTCCTCCACCCTTTGCTCCACCGGGCATCAAAACGTCTCGCACCTACAGCGCTTCCCTCACGTCTGTCTAGATAGTACTTTAGCACGCATGTATGATTGTTTTTACGAGGTTTCTCGTCGCATTCGTTTGCTTCTTGGTGCGATTACTCGCCATCAAGCTTTCCAAACGTGATCACTGACCAGGACGTTTACGGAAGTGCTCACGAATCATCACGCCAGCGTTCGTCACATTTGCTCATCAAGTTCTCGTTCGAGGTCAGAGTGTCCGACGAAATCCGAAACTTTCTCAAGTCTGTGTTGTGCTCTGCGGCTGATATCCTTTGATTGTGTTTGTCACCCTCGAAATTCGTCTTTGCAATGAGACGCGTCTGAGGAGTTGATGCCACGCTTGAACAAGTGGTCGAAACGATAATTGGAGATCAACCTCCGTCTTCTTGACTACACCGATCAGACTAAAGTGTGTAGATTAATGATATGTCAGGCCTTCATCTCAATCTGTTCCAGCGCTGCGTTGGATCTCGTATTGAAGATGAGGGTCACGGCAGATCGTGTTTAGGCAAAACGTGATGCTAGTGTACCCTTGCCTTCCTTGAAAGCGCAATCAGGTGACTTCGTTCTTTGTATTTTTTGCTTGTTCTGGGGTATAACTTCCATCTTCGTCGTCGTTTGCCGCGAATCTTTAGTACCCGTGGATATTCTTGTGCTTGATCTGCGTCTGACAGCGCAAATGGAAGAGTGAATGCCCATGTAAAAGCCCAGCTACACTCTTTGGGATTGCTCATGTGGGTAGGCTAAGCGTCATCAATTGATCGTGCGCTGGCGCAAGCGTCTTAACTTTCCAGGATTGCCTATCTGCCACGCAAGCACATTTTCCAGCTTTGTTCCAAGGTGGACGCTTTCTCGCGACCACTTTTGTATCTGTTATGCTCTACCGTCCGCCTTTTCAATGCAGCGCTCATGCGCTGAAACACAGAGGCCTGGTATCTGGTTGACGCTTTGATGCTGGAGAACAGTCTCCTTCTCCTCGATTATACCGACAAGTGCAGCGCCAAGCACTGGGACCGCAACGTGAACATGGCGATCATCATAATCAATCTGCTCAACGCGGGGAGGGACCCAAGGAGGTGTTTTGAAAGGCGGACGATAGAGTATAGCATATAGGCAATTCTATATAGTTGGTACTCTCGCGCAAGAGTACCTACTGCGCCGCCACAATTTGGCAAAGAACTCCTCTTCATTGTGTTGCTGAGAAATACATTATTAAAAAAGGTGTCGGTAGGATACTACTAATGACGCTTCATGGTCTTTGATAAGGTGGCATTGCGAGCACAAACCCCGCAGAACGAAGTTGTGATCTGCTTCATTCAAACGACGGATGCGCTTGCCATTGGTGAATCGATACTGTAAACGAAAACATTCCTCAAGCTCATCGATCTGTAGGAGGCACCCTTTTTCTTGATAAAATCATCTGAAGCTTGTATAAAGCCTCTGCTATAGTCGGCCGTTCTGTCGGATAAACTGACGTACACGCACGACCAAGCTCCACGATTGCCTTAGGACTTGCATCGGAAAATTCGACCTTCACGACCCCCAATGCAACTCGCTGAAGCAAGATCGAGTCGGGTATTTGGTGGCCTTTTGAGTTCAAATTCTCCTTCTTTGCTCGCGCATATGGCAGTGTGTGAACATCCAGCTCTGATAACACCACACCAAACGAAAACACGTCTGCTTTGTCATCGTATCGCTCTCCTAGCATGACTTCAGGTGCCATCCAGAGGGACGTTCCGACACCAGCCGTCATGGTTCGATCAAGTCGTTCTCGTGAAATTCCAAAGTCGGAAAGTTTTGCTTTCATATCGGTATTCAATAGAATGTTGCGTGACTTGAGATCTCGGTGAATTATTGGCGGAGACATTGAGTGCAAATAAGTCAGTGCGTGGCATATTTGCAACGCAAGAGCAGTTTTCTGCTGATCAAATCCCACCGGGTGCTTCTCGTCTATGAATTTGTCCAACAATGCCCGTAATTCACCTCCGTCCATTAGCTCTAGCACAACACAAACATCGGACAACGAGTCCCACGCAACGCCGAAAAACGTTACAATGTGTGAATGATCCAAACTCGCTGTCATCTTGGCCTCAACAAGAAATTCGTTGACATGTTGAATCTTCACCTTCAATTCAGGTAGTAGCACTTTGATCGCTACTTTTTGCCCGTTAAAAGTCCCAGCATATACCTCGCCGAACGAACCGCGACTAATAAGCCTCTCAGTAAATACCTTGTCGCGTGAAATACGCTTTGCAGTAATCACGTCATCGTTCCACAATCCATTTTGTCCACGAAGGACTGCTTCCAACGAGTCCATGTTGGTGGGAGTCATACTGGAATCAAAGTGGTTGTATTTGTCTGCCGCTCGAGGTTTTGCTTGATGTCGTCGAGCAACGGTAGCTACAACAAGCACCACGATGAAACCAAACACACCCAATCCAATACCGATGGTGGCCCCAGAGTTGAGACTACGACCTGTAGTACCATCTGTCGACAATGCATTTTCGCTAGTTGCCGTGGCATCGTTGCTGCTGTACCACCGCATTTGGTCGATCGTGCATGAGTGAGTCGCAAGTGCTTCTTTGTCGACCAACAATGCCATGTACTGTTCGTTAGCAAAGCAGGTTCTTTCGCAGTACAAAGCAAGTGACGCCGAGCCATTTGAGTTGATACTTGCAATGGCATAAAGACTATCCGATTCGTTGTAAGCACCTACACAAGTGTCCATTGCAGGATACGCAAAAGCCATCGAGAATTCGGTACAGTTTTTGTCGGCATAAAGCGCCTGGAGCAGATAGGGAGACTTGCCAAATGTGTCTCGCATAATCTGGAGGAGTTCTTGGTAGTCAAAGGAGCACTTACTCGTCATCATATTAGCGTTGATATCTCTCAAGTCGTAGAAGAGGTCATACGAATGACACTTGGTAGCAGTGCAATTTTTGTCTTCATGGGCGATAATGGCATACGGAGTCCCACCACAATGGTCACCGAGATACAATGCCTGGATAGCAAACATTTTATTGGCAATTGCGACTTCACCAATGACAGCCATTAAAGCCACGAACAGCATTCGACAAAGCATTGGACTTCACTTCCAAGATGTTGTGGTGAATCAACCCGAGAAAATACTTTGTGGAAGCAGATTTGGACATCGCTCGTACAAATTTAGGATGCATAAGAACAACACAAGCTTATTATAGAAACACTTTCTCACGATTTTCTATAACTACCGTCTAAAGGCAGATTGATCATAACGATCGTCGCGTTCATGTTGTGGTCCCAGTGCGTGGCGCTGCACTTTGCGCGGCCGCAGCAGAGTACTTCGAAGCAATTTTTAAGTTGCTGCGAGGGATTCTCAGCCACCTTTACCACCACCGCCACACCCTTGCGTGTCCTCCTCTTCCGCTGATTCTTATGGCGTAGGGACAGGGTATTTAACCGATAAAAACGTCTGGTGGCACTGCGAGCAGAGCTTCTCGTCATGAACTCGTGCATGATCACCACGTTGCGTGCTTCCGCTGGACTCGGCGCGTGTAACTTGATGCCATCGCGCCTAATCCAGTCCCTGTACGCCACGCACGTCTTCATGCTCGTCGTCGAAACATTGCGCTTTGCGATCTCATCGACTGCCACACGAGCCATGTGCTTCCGAAAGAGCTTCCACATGACAAACGACCGCTTTGCGCTGAAGTTCAGTAAGAATGTCATGTTGCTCCAGAAGTACTTGTAGTTGCTCCAGGTACTTCGTGTAGGTTGCGGTCTTGTACGACGGTATCTCTGCAAGCGTCTTTTCTTATTGAGGTTACCGTTTCTTCAGACCTTTGTTCTAAGCAGCAAATTGCTTGAAGCCAGCCATATGGCGGTACTTTTTTGAAGTCGCTTGCATGGTATTGCGTTCCTTTCTTTCTTTCGTCTTCACATGTGATCAGCACGTAGAGTCGGAGGCGTTTTTTGAAGTGCTTGCGAGTCACCATGCCAGCGTTGACCACCATCTGCTCACGATGTTCTTGTTTGAGTTGAGAGTATCCACTGAGGTTAGAAACTCTGTGACTCATACGCACGGATGCTTTCCCACAAAACGGGATTCTTCTCTGCAATGAGACGTGTCTTTGAAGCTGACGCTACGCCCCAACAACAGCAGTCAAAGAAGGTCTTGTCGGTATAATCGAGGAGAAAGAACTGTTCTCCAGCATCGAAGCGGTGTGAAGATCAACAAGATGCGAGGCCTCTGTGTTTCAGCGCTGCATTGGATCTCATGTGGAAAAAGAGGATCACGGCAGATCGTATTCAGGCGACACGTGACGATGGAATTCAAGCATTCTGCAAGATGGTACTAGCAGACTTCTGTCTCTGCGTCTGGTAGTGGAAATGGAAGAAGGTGGATGTGTGTATCAGCCTGACAGTGCCCTTTGCACGTGACACGTCCATCAATCGCAGTCGTAGTGCTAGAATGTGGTGGCGATACAAATGTATGGATGGGAAAAATCTACTAGTAGGTGACATTGTCCTATCATAACAAAGCAAACGTATTTTAGAGAGGTCTGTCTAATAGAGTCTTTCCTGCCACAAACGTCGCACTCGTTTTAAATCATGAACAAGTGTCGGGTCTTGTGTCTGCACGGCTATCGTCAAGATGCATTGAAGCTCCGCGGCCGCATCGCCGCATTGCGCAGAACGTTTAAGTCCACTGTCGAATTTGGTCAGTCGAAGTTGACGCACGTTGTGACACAAATCACTTTTACTAATTAACACACGGCGACGTTTTGCAGTATGTTTGGATGCTCCATTCGCTGTGCCTTATGAGCCGACATCGGAGAAACACGCGAGCAAGTAGGATCTCATACTAGATTATGAAGTTATATGGTGACCGACGAACTGCGTTTCTCTTGTTGTTGCTGCTGTAGTGAAGATTCGGGAGAGAACGTGAATCAATTAAAATGGTTCGACTTTACGTGCGGTGATAATCCGAGTCAGTATTTGCTGGAGCGAGTAGACGAATCGATCGAGTACGTTGCAGACTATGTGAAGAGGGAGGGACCTTTTGACGGAATCTTTGGATTCAGTCAAGGTGGCACCATGGCTTCACTGATCTTGCAGAGACAAGGTAGTGTGCATGGGATAAGATGATTGTAACGTGCCAGATTTCATGACTTACAGATATTGTTTATGCTGTTTGAGTCAGTAAGTACTTTGGAATCCCCTTTTGCGTTTTGCTTTGCCATTTTCGTATCGGCTGGAGCTTGTAACGATCCGAAGTACGCGAGCAACGTGAAGATAGATCTTCCGTCGTTGCACGTCATTGGCGAGGCCGATGCTGTGGTCGACAACGAAAGGAGTCTTGCGCTAATGGAACTTTTCATCAACGCCAAGCTACTGATGCACGCTGGAGGCCACTACATTCCCACAAACAAAATTCCTAAGGACACGTTTCGAGCTTTCTTTCAAAATCTCCACCAAGATGACGAGAAGAACGAATAGTAAAAAACCGTAAAACAATTCGATAAAACTTTGGTTTGATTGAGCAAATAATGTGGGCCACTTTGGCGTATCAAACAAATCCTTGCGATCTTCGAGCAGAGGTCGTGGCCACCATGCTGCCTCTGCACGCATTCGTGGTTGTGTTTCTTTCTCTGTGGACTTCCTATCCTTCAGTCCATGCTAGCACCGTATTGCTCGTAACTCCTGAAAATAATGCATCGCTTACTCTCGCGGCTGAGCTTTATCGCGCATCACAAGAGGCGTCTGAGGCTCAAACCAAGGAAAGATTTCTTCGAGAAAGTATCCAAGCATATCCAGAGATTGCAGCAGCGTACAACAATCTCGCCATGTTAGTCTTTAAGCGTCACGAGAGAGAAGAAGCTATCGAGCTCCTGGAACGAGGCCTACACGTTGCTGAAGCCACTCAAGACTTGGAAAATGTAGCCAACATTTACAACAATCTGGGCTTCATTGCGCGTGAGCGCGGCAAATACAGCTTTGCATATTCGCTCGAAGCTCTCGAGCACTTTGACAAAGCGTTGGCAATCAATGGCAGCTTTATAGGTGCGTTGTACAATAAAGCTTCGGTATTGCTAGCATTGCGGCGCGATTTGGAATCCATGGAGCTGTTAATGAAAGTGTTGGAGCTCGACCCTGACTATCGCCTAGCGCATTTGGATCTCGGGAGAATTTACTTTGAACATGGATACTTGGAGAAAGCCTTGCAGCATGAAGATAAAGTGATTATGATGGCGACAAGCACCGAGGAAAAACTGCAAGCAATGCACAATAAGGGCGTGTTTTTGACCGAGTATAACTTTCTGGCCCGGGCGCTACAAGTGTACAATGAAATGCTGGTTATTGAACCAACATTAGCGTACGCGTTGGTTGATATGATGAATACCAAGCGGTCACTTTGTGATTGGAGAGACATGGAGACACTAGAACATCGGGTAGTAGCTGCTGCTCAACAGCAATTGAAGCTTGAGATACGTGAAGAGCTAGTCGTACTTCTTCCCTATGACTCCACAATGCTCAAAATTTCAGACACTTTTCGGAAGCATCTAGCAATCCGAGCTTCAAGTGTATATGAACAACCGAGTACGCTTGAGTTACTACCATTGCCATGGAATGAAAAGGACCGGACGTTAGACCGTCCGTTGTTACCTCAGCGACTGAAAATTGGCTATTTGAGCTTTGACTTTCGTGATCATCCAATGGGTCATCTTACACTTGGATTAATCGAGCAGCACTCAGCACTGGCCCGTAGTGTTGACACCATATGCTACTCCTATGGTCCAAATTCCGTGGCCTCAGCACCTTGGCGCCAGCAGTTCAAGGCAAAGTGCGGTATTTTTCGCGATCTTCTAGGCATGTCGGATCTCCAGGCTGCCCAAACGATTGGACGGGATGGGATCGACGTATTGGTGGATCTCATGGCGCACACTAAAGGTGCACGACTGGGACTCTCATCGCTGCGTCCAAGCAGAATTGTGATTAATTATCTGGGATATCCTGGAACAATGGGCTCAAGTTTTACCGATTTCGTCATGGTTGACAAACTAGTATTGCCCCCTGAAGTTGCTGCCACTAGCATGACCGAACAAGTTGTCTACCTTCCACACACATACCAAGCAAACCGATATCAAGCATCCATTCCTTCTTGTGGAAATGATATCGAGTGCCAACGAGAGAAGCGCTCACAGCACAATTTGCCCCTTGATGCCTTTGTATTCTGCAATTTCAACACGATATACAAGATGGAGAGCGAATCCTTTGCGGTTTGGATGAGTATACTACGACAGGTTCCCAAGAGTGTGCTCTGGTTGCTTGCACCAGCTGGTCAGGATGCGCCTCGAGTGATGGAGTTGCTCCATGATCAAGCAATGGCTCATGGTGTGCTTCCCTCAAGAGTGATTTTTGCACCACGAAAAGACAAGCACGTCCATCTTGCGCGTATAACGTTGGCTGATCTCTTCTTAGATTCCTTCATCTACAATGCTCATTCCACAGCTGCAGACGCTCTCTGGGCAAATGTTCCCATCGTCACCTTTTGGAGAGACACGTTTCCATCTCGCGTGGCTGCTTCGCTGATCGTAAATGCTTTTCCCTTCTCCGAAGTCGTCGCACACAGCGTCAAAGACTACGAGCACATGGCAATTTACCTGGCAAAGACACCCAAAGTCCTATACAACATCCGAAAGGCGCTAGCATCGCACACGCTGACATCGCCATTATTCAACACAAGACAAACGACAGAAACCATTGAGATTGCATACGAAGTCATGCATGACGTTGTCAATCGTCTTCATCCTATCAAGAAAGTACCGGGTCAGACTTTAAGGTTCCAGCTTCTCATCCATCCTGAACGAACTGCTGAAGCCTTCAACAATCAGAGAATCGAGGAGACTCGTGTGAATGACACGCTCCATCAAGGAATGTCACTTCAAAACGCACGGGACTATCAAGGAGCAAAGCATGCTTACTTGCGCGTGCTACGTGCACGTCCACGCCATACGGATGCTTTGCAGTTGCTGGGCACCCTTTACTACCAAACGGGGCACTTTGAACGAGCTGTTGAGTTCCTTTTACAAGCTATAAGAGCCAATTCTCAAGTGTCTTGGTATCACTCCAACTTGGCTTTGGCTTACATGGAGCTTAAGCACTTTGAGCTTGCCGAGACGGAGTTCCATGCAGCGTTGCAGCTTGACATGTTTAATCGAATAGCAAGCTCGAAACTGCGGGATTTGTACAAGAATTGGAAAGCGTTTGGTAAACTTGTTGATCTCTACGAACGATACGGAGACGCTGTAGTTTCCTTGTCGCGACCTGCAACAAATGCAAGTTACGATGAGATTGAAGAAGCTTATCTCGAGTATTCCACGGCTCTGGCCAAGAGCAAAGAGCCGCTCAAGGCCATTCAAGTGCTGGAAAAGGCCGTGCAACAATACCCCATGCTGTTTCAGCTTAGCTATAACCTGGGAGTGCTGTACAACGAGCAAGAGAGATACGACGAAGGGGACGCTCGCCAGCTTGCCACGGTAGCTGCTCAAAGTCGCCATTTGTTTGAGACTAAAGGGAAGCACTTTGCGAAACTTCCTCGTCCAACGCACAAAGTTGTTGTCGCTTTTTACTGCCATGAGTACGGCCAGGCATGGTGGAAGCAGTGGGGACCCTCGTCACTAGATTCAGGTCTAGGTGGGAGTGAAGAAGCTGTGGTGTTTCTCTCTCGAGAGCTTCAAAAACTTGGCTACTGGGTGGAAATTTACGGTGATCCTCCACCACAGGATATCTCGACATTTCACGACGTACACAACGACGCTGTGCGTTGGTATCCTCACTACATGTACGACATTGAGGACAATGAAGTTGACGTCTTTGTGGCGTGGCGGTATCATATTTCCATGGCTTTAGCTAAGACAGCCCGCAAGAAATACTTGTGGATGCACGATCTCCCAGAAGAAACAACTAGGAGGTCTTGGGAGCTCGTCAACAACACTGACGGAATCTTTTGCTTAAGTGCCTTCCATGCCTCGGCATTCCCTCCACACCTTCAGTCCAAAATCACTATAAGCACCAACGCAGTGGACGCTTCTTTCTTCCTTGACGGCCCCAATGACGCCAATCGCTTTGTCTATGGCAGTGCTCCCTCCCGAGGACTGTACACGTTGCTAAAGATTTGGCCGCGAATTCGACAAAGTCTTCCCACTGCCCAACTTTCAGTCTTCTATGGCTTTAGTCCAGCGTTCATCAAGTGGGGAAAGGCTCAAATGGTCAATTTCACAGACTGGATGAACGAAACAAGTCGTCTACTGATCGAGACGCCCGGAGTACGCTACGTAGGGCTCGTTAACCACGCTCAATTGGCCCAAGAGTACTCGTCCGCTGGCTTTTACCTGTACCCCACGACGTTTTCGGAAACGAGTTGTATTTCCTTGATGAAGGCCATGGCAAATGGGGCGATCCCAATCACAAGTCGATTCCCAGCGTCAGCGCTGCCTGAGACGGTCAATGACTTTGATCTTGGGCCACGACCTTTACATCAACGCGCCATGGGTACGTGTAACGAGTGGTGCATTCATCGTGTGTGTTCATTCTACTGTGTGCTTCTTGTTACCTAACTTGCTTTGTCCATACTTCGTGTCTACCTCTTGTTGTTTTTTCAGATCCGGAATGGCTCGAACTCTGGACGCAAAGCATTCTTGACGCGGTGCGTAAGGAACACCAAGCACGTGCCCTACGTCATCGCATGAAACAATTTGCACGTAGCACGTATCGTTGGGAGCACATTGCCTTGCAGTGGCATCAAGTCATCGCCCACACGTCGCATTTGCCATGACGTGCATGGACATTGTTAACATTTGTGCTGTCTTTCATCCCTTGCATGTCTTGGCCTTCGTGCCCTCTGGACCTTACAAATTCAACTTTGTGCGGCATTTCTTGCAGTACCAATCGTCCGCGGGAACAACCTCAAGCTTTGCGCATTTCTAAAGCAGGAGAGCAATCAAACAAAAAGCACATTCAATCACAAGCACAAGGTGCACAACACACACACACACAAGAGATGAAAAAGACGTACGAGATGGAAGACACGGTCACAGCCCTTTGAGCCGTCCTCAGATCCACAAATGACATGCGAATCAAGTCGAATCTTGTTCTTCTTGCAAGCTCCGCACGTTTGGAGGTTGCACTCATTGCAAAACCACTCCGTCTCGGGGATTTCCGCAAGACCGATACACTTGGCATGGAAAGCACGAGGGCAGCCATCGCAACAGAGCAACTCGCCTCCCAAGCTGCACACACTGCAGTCAACATCCCATTGATCTTCCGAAGTCTTCGGTCCACTGTGATTCTCAACGCGGGCAGGTCGCACTGGTGACGTCTTTCTAGACATTAAACGAGCTGAAGACGTGGTGGAGAGAGCAGAATCCGACGCACTTGCGTCCGACTCGGACTCGTCCTTGCCCAACTTTGTTTGTTTCCGAGACTGACGCCGGGACGATGGCGAGTGAGACCGTCGAGGCCGCTTCAAGAGCGCTTTTCCATTCTTCTTTGCAGGGACCACAGGCTTTACCGAGGTATCACATTCATGGCAGAATATTTTGCCACGAGGGATACGACGAAGGCCAATGCACGAATAATGAAACACATGACGACAGCCGTCGCAGCACACGAGTTCCCCTCCTTCGCTGCAAATGTAGCAGTCCTCTTCCCATTCATCCACCGATTCGCGCATGTGCTCGTCCTCGTCATCGCCGTCCTCAACCTGCTTCTTCTTCTTGGCTGCACGCTCCTTGCGAGACCGTTTTTCCTTTTCACTCTTTGCTCGTGTTTTCACAACACGTTCGTCCGACGCGTTCAAGAAGCCAAGTACTTCGAGACGATGCATTAATGACGCCAAGGCAGTGGCCATGACTGCAACTGTCTTGCCACGCTTCACACTCTGAATCCAGCGCTCACGACAATATTTCGACGGCCAGAGCATGGTGCCATCGTCCACCACAGCATCCATCGCCTCTTCCTCTTCATCGTCGTCTTCGTCGTCGCTTCTTTCCTCATTTTTATCCGCTTCGTCATCAAGACTGCCACTTTTACTCGCATCTGCTATCGCGGCACTTGGTGCGGCAGTGTTAGATCCGTGCTTCAGCTTGTGCTGAGCCGACATGACCTCATGTTCCAAGGCAAAGAGAGCCCCAGCAAAGTCCTCCATCTTCTCAATGCCTTGCACAGACGTTCGCCACGCCGCTCCTCCATTGTCAGGACGATCTGGCCAAGTAGAGCCTAAAGTTCGAAGACACTTGCAAATCCAGTCCTGGCCCTTTAGCAAGTCTTCACGGAAGAGCTCAATACTTGGATCAATATGTGCCAGTGCCTTGCGTTTCGAGTGCTTGTCATTCCGCCACTCGAGAAAGTCGGTAGCTCGATCGGTTGGTGAGCCTGGAGTACACTGTGCGCGCTTCTTAGCACTCTCCTCGTTCAAGAGATCAGAGATCAACAATCCCGGCTTGGAAACGGGCATTTCAATTTCATTCATGTGGTCACTCAAAGCTGAACGAAGGTGGGCTTCACGAGGCACGCGCATGTCGAGAGCTTCCAGTAACGAGTTCAATTCACTTTGGGAAGAGTAGCAATACCACGTTGCATTGCTCTCGTCGTCCTCGGGAATCAAACCGTCTCGAGGAGATCCACTTCGAGCGAGCAACTCATACTTGCGCTTTGTCTTATCCGCTGGACCTGGTCTTTCCACATACAGCCGCTGTAGATCACCTCGAAGGATCCAATACCGCAACTGGTCTCGATCTCGTCCAAGTGGCTCCGATCGCACAAACGAATGGCGGAGCAACGCATTAAACTTGCGCTTCTTTGTCAACGCTTCCTCTTCTCGAACTGCTTCCGCCTCGAGTATTTCGAGTACGTGGGTAGCAGACACGATAATACGATCGGGTAGACCATTCTCTTTGCCTTTTTCAATGGCACTTCGAAGCAGCGCCGAGTCCTTTGAGGTCAAAGCATCGGTGATGCCCTTTTTCACCATCGATCGCTTGCGCTCGAGCTGCTCCTGCGTTTTCTGCTTGCGCAGCTTTTCCTCCGTTCGTTGCCTCAATCGTTCGCGCTGTTTGTCAAGTCTTTTTTTCCGCGCCACGTATTCGTGCCGCGAGATGAAGTCCTGGAGCTGAAGGCGCTCGAGTTCTTCTTCATTTTTCGACAAAGCTTCTTCATTGTCCGCAAGCTCGTCCAAGTCAGAGTCACTTCCGGAACCCGTATCGCCCTCAAGGTCGCTCTTGGTCTCTTCGTAGCCGTCCGTCAAAGCAATCTCTCCATTCCCTCGACTCTTCTTGTCGCTTCCCAGCCACGTTTTCATTGACGTTTTACTCGACTCGACAATGGTCGCAAGCTCTGCCCGCTGCTTCTCGCGCAGCTTCTTTTCATCCTCAAGTGTGAGCTTTCGATCGAGCATAACAGTGCGATTGTATTCCTTGGACCCTTGAAGAGTTTCATTGAGATGTTTACCAAGCACATTGCGAACTTTTTCCGTGCCAACAAAACATCCCACGAGAAATTGCAGCAGTGCAAGCTTGTGCTGCACTTGCAGCATCGGATACTCGGTATCCTGTAGCGCTTTGAACGCAGCTAGAAACGTCGGTGTCGAGTGAGCTGTATAGCGAGGCACAGCAAAGATCAAGCTGCACAAAATGGACGGCCACGTCAGCGACGTGAGCATTGAGCGTGTTGGCACGCCCACAGTCAAAGGAGCGTGCTGGATTTCATAGCGATATCGTTCGCCGTCATCCATCGAGCCTTCGTCGTCCGACAGATAGTCTTCATCCTCTCTGATAACCAAATCAAAACCCACGACAACGTTAACAAACCATCATATTCCCCATCTTCAAATTCGACACAGCGTCGTACCGGTCTTCCAAGATCTTTTCCAGCAAGCACATGTGGATCTCAGTCAGCATAGACGAGTACTTTGGATAATTCAATGCGCGACTAAACTGATCGACTGCAATGTCTGCAAGTTCCAGAATATTGCGAAATGCATAGATACAATCCCATACTGCAAGCATCTTGCCAATGTATTTGGCCGGAATTTCTGCAAAAGTGCATGGAGCTGGTCTACAATGAACAACAACAAGACAAAGCTCAGACACAAGCGCTAGATGGCAATGGACTACAAGTGACGTACGCTGGTTTGTCAGGACGCGATGTATCTTCAATAACCTCGGGGGGAATATCGTCAATGCCGCGTTTCTTCTTTTTAAGAGCCTCCTCCTTTCTTCGAAGGGCTGCGTCCTCTTTTTCCAGTTTCTCGAGCTTTTCCTTGGACGACCGCACAGTTTGCGCCAGTTCTTCAGCCATTTTACCCAATTTCTCTTCTTCCTTGTCCTTATACTTGATCTTCTTGCGACTCAGGATCCGGTCTTGCATTTCTAACACACGTTTCGCCTTGTGTTCAATGGCTTCGACCGATTTTTTGGCCAGCATCTCCTCCTTCATTTGCTCAGCTTTGCGTCGACGAGCGTCTCGTTCGAGTTTCTCCGTTTCACGCATCACTCGTGCTTTCTCCTTTGACTCCTGTTTCAATCGACGTCGGTCCAAGCATTCGCTGTTCAAGTGACCACAAAACATTCGACAAGTTATTCGTCAACGCATAACAACAAATCCTCGGGTACGTCAAAACTTATGGCCACGTACGCACACATCTTGCAGTACCACTCGCTGTCTGGAATCATATCTTCACTCATTCCTAAACTGCATTATACCCATAAGTCCCCACTTTATTACCTCAACAACCAACGAATCACACACTCACCAACTCATATGAAAAGCTCGAGGACAGCGGTCACAGCACAGCAGCTCTCCGCCATCTTTGCAAATATTGCAATACCATCGATTGTGATCCGACCAGTCATCGTCTACGGTCTCTCCACTCTCGTTGCCATCCTCGTCCCCTGAGTGGACGGGCGTATCAATCGCAACGTCTCCTGTCGTTGCAACACTCTCTCCATCCTCGTCGCTATTATTGCAGAGCTCCACCACACTTAACATGTGCGCCGGACGTGCGTTTGGGTCGTTCAATCCCTCTGCGTCATAACTCGTACTCGAATCGTCGTG
Source organism: Pseudoperonospora humuli (assembly GCA_003991265.1). Taxonomy (NCBI): domain Eukaryota; phylum Oomycota; class Peronosporomycetes; order Peronosporales; family Peronosporaceae; genus Pseudoperonospora; species Pseudoperonospora humuli. The sequence goes on from NQFO01000208.1 coordinate 15,167, forward strand.
GATCTGAGACTGAGTCGCTGGACGCAACATAACTCGATTTCCTGGGCTTTTACGGGGCTTCTTAGCCCGAGATTTCGGTCGCCCAGTGTCACGACTCGCAAGCACCGACGATTGAATGATCCTCGCTTTGCCCGTGTATTTGGGTCTAGGAGGCGGTGACGCTGGAGGAGGTGGCGGTGGGGGAGGAGGCAGCATCACAAAGCCCGTCGAGTCCAAGTCGCTGTCTCCGTCGCTCATTTGTCTGATGAATGGACCATTTTCATGTTCACGTTAGAAAAAATATTTTTTTTTTTGGTTTGGAGCATTCAACACGAGGTGAAATACGTTTTGAGGGCTCTTGTGGCGGCGTAAGAGTCCGAGGAGAGGAAAAGAGAGAGACCGAAAACGAGGGTATGAGGAATACGCACACCGAGGCGAGTGATGGAGGAAGAGCAAACGGTGAAGCCTAGAGATGGTGGCGGGTCGCTCGCTTGATTGGAATTGAGCCGCGTTCAGAAAAACTCGCATATGATTTTTTAGGCATCGTCAGGGCGTGAAAACACATATATTTCATACATTGTACGATGGTTTCTCGCGCAGCTTAGAAATAGCAAGTGTAGCTGACCTTCTCAACTTTGTACGTGATGTATATTCCACTCATCTTCGAACAAGTTTGAGTGGTTATCATAAGGTTGTCCTTAGTCTCGTAACCACGTTTGGCTGTTTTTTGACTCTGCACTGCGTCTCCTCTGGCCTTTAAAAAGTCATCATGCGCCCCTCGCCGCGCAGCTCGCACTTGAGCAGCGCCTGGATGTTGATGCACGTATTCACATCACAATCGTAGTGCTTGGCAGTACACTTTGCGTGATTGCAATGGAGTAAGTCTTCGACTTTTGGAGATCCACCGCCACTGCCACACCTTTGCACGTCCTCCTCGTTCGCTGCTTCTTGTGTTGCGTAGAGACAAGGTATTTAACCGATGAAAGCGTCTGGTGACACTGCGAGCAGATTTTGCTCGTCATGAACTCGTGCATGATCACCACGTTGCGTGCTTCCGCCGGACTCGGCGCGTGTGATTTGATGCCATCGCGCCTAATCCAGTCCCTGTACGCCACGCACGTCTTCATGCTCACCGTCGAAACATTGCGCTTTGTGATCTCATCGACTGCCACACGAGCCATGTGCTTCCGAAAGAGCTTCCACATGAAAAACGACTGCTTTGCGCTGAAGTTCAGTAAGAATGTCATGTTGCTCCAGAAGTACTTGTAGTTGCTCCAGGTACTTCGTGTAGGTTGCGGTCTTGAACGACGGTATCTCTGCAAGCGTCTTCTCTTATTGAGGTTACCGTTTCTTCAAGCCCTTGTTCCAAGCAGCAAATTGCTTGAAGCCAGCCATATGGCGGCACTACTTCAAAGCCACTCGCACAATATCGCGCTTGTCACGGCAAATTAGTGGTGAGGATCAGCGTGTTCTATCCAAACAATCCTACTTCTTCTTGGTCTTCTTCTGACTCCTATCACTGCGCCGCTGTTCCATAAATTTGGAGATAACTGAGGTCAAATATCGAGCGCATTTGCTTTTTTTCGCAAGCATGTCAAATATAATATCGCTACTGACCCTCAAGTACCGGTATTTGATCCGTACACCGGTAGATCAATTGTGCTTAGTCATAGCTTCCTGCTATCTTGTGCTACAGGGAGGATAAATGCTGCGTCTCCGTTTCTTCAACTTGGCACTCCTGCTTGTGTCGGCTGCGCTGCAGCTCTCCTCATGTACTGCTGAAGCTGTGAAGCCTCAGAGCAGTACAAAAAGGTAGTCAAAGCAACGAAAACGTTGTCATCGCATCGCTGTTTGTTACTAATCACACGATGTTGCCGCTGTCCGTCGCAGTGTGGAAGTGCAGTTTCCCCACGTGTCAGAGGCGCTACTGGAACAGCTTGGCTACCAGAAGAAACACTATTACTCATCCTCATCCTTCAAGGTGACACCTCGTAAGCCAGCGCCCGACTTTAAGAACGTGAACGCTGTGGTCCACGAAAAGTTCGAGAAGGTGTCGCTCAGTGACTACCGAGGCAAGTGGCTGGTCCTCTTCTTTTACCCCTTCGATTTCACGTTTGTGTGTCCCACGGAGATTGTGAGCTTCAGTGACAACGTCGATCAGTTCCGCAGTATCAATGCCGAGGTCGTGGCCATCTCGACGGACTCGCACCACACACATTTGGCTTGGGTCAAGACGCCACGTAGTGAGGGCGGACTAGGCCAAATGAATATCCCACTCATTGCTGACATCAGTAAGCGCATATCTGAGGACTACGGCGTGCTCGTCACGGACGAAGAGGACGAAATGTACGGCGCTGCTCTCCGTGGACTGTTCATCATCGACCCCGAAGGCACGATCCGTTCCATCCAAATCAACGACGACGCGGTTGGCCGCAGTGTCGATGAGACGCTGCGTATCCTTAAGGCTTTCCAGTACTCTGCATCGCACCCTCACGAAGTGTGCCCCGCTAATTGGAAGCCTGGAGGTGAGACCATCAAAACCAACCATGTCGACAAGATGGACTTCTTCCAACACTTGTACCGTGACGAGATGGAAATACCTTAGCTGCACAAAACCCGAGGCTAATTAACACGAGCTTGACAAGCACTGATTACGAGCATGTTCTTTTCATTTTTTTCATGGTTTCATTGTTCTTTTGACTGTTCTCTTCCTTACTCTCTGCTACATTTATCAAGAGCAAGTAGCAAAAGCGAAAAAAAGACTTTTACAGCTCGAGACGAACGGTGTAGGTGCCTGCTCCGTCGTCAGGTCTGCACCGTGTCATCTGTTGTCATTTTTGCTTTGTTTACTGCTGCGGGAATCCGTGCTTCCAGTTCTGGTAGCGATACAGGCTCACGGGCACGGCAATGCCGCCCAATGTCACGAAAAGCGACACGCCGAGCACGAGGCCCTTGGAAAAGTCGCCCTCAAACACCAAGTGCTGATGGTGTTCGCCATCAGCCGACATGCGCTTGGCGGAGGCCGAGATGCCGCGGCGGCCAGCGGCGCTCATCTTGTTGGTGGTCTGCTTGACGATCTGGTGGAACATTCTGACGAGGACTGATAGAGTTGTGAGGAGGGGGAGGGGAGTGGTCGCACAAGTTTTAGAACTTTGGAGGTCAATTTTGTAAATTTAGAGACCATACTCCAGTCTCCACGATCTACATCCGTCTTGTAACTCACTACCGCCACATGAGCGACGCACTTCTGATAAACCTTCCACTTGAGCAACGCCACGTGCACGTGACTTCACGGACCCTTCCATAGTCGCTACGCCGCTCAGGCTTGCGTATCTAGCGCGGGCGATTTCTCTTCCTCTTTCGCTTCATTTCATGTCGATATCGACGGCACGGCCAACGTTTTTGCCTGTCTTGCCGTGGACAAAAGACTTCTCTTGTAGCCGTACAAATCGCCCGTCCTGGACGACTTTTGACACGAATCCAGGAAGAAGCATAGATCTCTCGAAAGTCTTCTTGTATGCGCTGTAGCCATCGCTTGTTACTTGTCTAGCAAAGAGGTGACTAGCGTGCTCGAACTTTTTTTCCACAGCCAGCCATATACATACATTTGAATAACAGCAGTCCGTAGCACGTCCAGCTGTTTACGCTGCAATCACGCACGATACAAATACTCACCGCTCGAGTCGATGGCACCTACACAATATGGCCAATTGCCTGCAGCAACGCAGCATTGGCCAAGATCTCCAGCGACGGGTCATCCTTCTTCTGCCTCTTAACTTGTGAGCTAGGCTGCTTCTGTTCACGTTCGCTTATTCCTTGTATGAGACGCTTCGTACTTCTGGGCTCGATTGTGTTGGCGGTGCTGAAAGGATAGACGGCACCAGTCGGGGTCCAGTTTGGAATCCCCCACAAGGCATTCAGGCGGTCGTGCGTTGCATCTGTCGGTGTCCAGCACATTGTGGTCGGCGGACTACCTTGTTGAGCAGTTTGATTTGCAAGGGGTGACTGCAGAAAAGTGTTTGGTTGCAAACTTTTAGCGCCAACTTGGTCCGCGAGAAGCGGGTTGACGCGGTGCATCTCGTTGACATCAATAACCACAGGAAACCTCGATTCCAGAAAGTCTCCATGGGAAGTTGACTCCAATCCCAAGTTGTCGTGACATTTACGCTGCGACAGCGGTGTGATCTCACGTTTAAGTCGCCGCTTACTGGAGTTCCAGTGGTTCTTGATCGAGTTGTCCGTTCTTCCAGGCAACATCTTGGCGATTTCCGCCCATTTGTTGCCAAACTTGTCGTGCAAGTCGCTGAGGAGGTTCTCTTCTTCAGCCGTCCACGGCTCCTTCCGTATCGCCGGGTCAAGTTGGTTGTGCCATCTGAAGCACAAGCGGTAAATCGATATTCAACCATGACCACGTCAACGAAGCTACACGTATTACACAGTACCTTTCGCGGCACTGCTTGCCATTGCGTCCAGGAAGTTTGTTGCCAATGGCAGTCCAATGGTGAGTACCGTACTCCTGTACGAGCTTGATCATCACGAGATCCTCTTTCTCCGTCCATTTGCTCACAGGCTTGCGCACTTTACGAAGCTTGTGCTTTAGTGGCTTCAATGGGCTGTCAATGCTCACGTTTTGCTTCATATTGATGAGTTGTTCAGGGCCTTCTGCGCTTGGGTCGACGGATCCTGATGTGGCGTGAGTCTCCCTCGCCTCGTCGTTAACTGCCAAATCTTTGACTGGCGTTTACTATGAGCTTAAGCGTTATCTTCGACAGAAAAGATCGAACCGTTGACAGAAAGATTGAAGCAAAAAAACGGCAAACAAACAAATGCCAAGATAAAAAGTGACGAGATCGGCAAACAGCATATTGTCTAGAGTACGCATGCTCGACGCGAGCGAGTGTACTGGCAGAAAGACGTGGTTAAGCTTGTGGTTAAGCTTATCATTCATGCGAAGTGCATGTTCAAGTGCGGAAAGTCAGGCTGATGCTCAGCCTCTTGCGATGCTCAGTACTGGGCGGCCACTTTGTCGTGTCGACGATTGTATCTACGTACGTGCTTTGTTCCTACCTCCCTCATTGAAAACCTCCATACCTTCCTATCCATATACCTTGCTCTTGAGCAGTTTTAGCATATTGATGGTCGTGGTCCACACCTTGTGTTGTGATTCACGTGGTCGCAGCAGGATTCATTCTCTATCATCTGCATTTAGCGCCACTCCATTCCCTCTTCAGCAACATGATATCAAACATGAGAAGTGAATGATGCCACTGCGAGCAGAGCATGCTCGTCCTAAGCTCGTCTATGGAGGCCATCGTCGTACAATGCCGTGCTAGGTTCATGCCTGAGTACCGATTTGAGTTGTGCAATCGAGTTATCGATACTTTCCGGTGGGCTTTCTTGTCAGAGTGCACCTACGATTGGACGAAAGTTAAAAAAAGCTAAACCTGTCAGACTTGTTACGCCAAGGTTCTTATCGCGTCGCGTAGTTGAGATTAAGTATTCCTCTTTCACACAAGCAAAGAAACATTTCGAACGTTTTGTCCGACTTCTTCCAAATTTTGGAACCATGGCAAGACACACGCCATCTTTGGAAACCAATCGGATAGCTTCACCGACTCAGCACCTCTACGCTCCCGATAGTCATGCTTCGGTCTTGTCTTCTATTCGTCAAGTGCTTCTGCAAGAAAGTCAGCAGGAAGTCGATGGTACCGACTCGAGCGGCACACCTTTACGTCGCGGATGTTACAAAAACAAGCGCTCGGGCTCAGACGTTGACTCAGATTCCAGGAAGATGTTGAAGTTGGAGCTGGCCACGGAGACCAGAATGGGGCAGACGACAGCATTACCAACGGCAGCAGTGTTTTATCCAACAGTAGAGCAGTTTGCGGATCCCATCAAGTACATTGCAAGGTTTGTGTGTGTATGTGTGCAAAATTTGGAAGATTGAGCTCTTGGATTTACGCTGTTTTTCAAATTTTAGTATTGAGCCAAAGGCTGCTCATTATGGCATCTGCAAAATTGTTCCTCCGCAAGGGTGGAATCCTCCTTTTGCACTTGATCTGGACAACGATCACGTGCAATTTGGCACGAGAAAACAGAAAATTCACCAGCTTCAGGTTTGCGACTACAATTTTGTGTAACAAATGACAATATCGCCGAGCTCTAATGGAGAAAATGACGTTGGGATAATTGCAGGAAGGACATCCTTATGGTTGTGGCCGGACGCACTCGTTCAAATCGTTTCGTGAAAATGCAGACGCGTTTCGCACTCGCTGGCTGAGATCGAGAGGATTGGATCCGGATATGACGACGTCGGATAAGATTGCAGAAGAGTATTGGCGAATTGTTCAGACCGGAGAAACCAAGGTTGAGGTAATGATAATGACACTGGCAGGTAGAATGCTGCTGCTATTGTGTACTCACTAAAATGACAATGTTTCGTCATCCAGGTGGAATACGCCAATGACCTCAATATTGCGCATGTCGGTAGTGGATTTCTGCGCTCGGCGGAGCGAATTTATGCTAAGAAAGGTACGACAGACATGGATTACTTGCATTGTAGCACTTGGTAATGATGGTCTTTGGTGCACACAGAAAGGGAAACAATTGACTTTGCAAATCCAGAGTACTACCGAAATACGGGGTGGAACTTGAACAATCTTCCGGATGCGTACGGCTCGCTACTTCGGCATTTGGGTGCTGCAATTAATGGCATTAACGTGCCGTGGCTGTACTGCGGTATGTTGTTTGCGTCGTTCTGCTGGCACGCCGAAGACAACTACATGTCCAGCATCAACTATCACCACCTTGGCGCCAAGAAAAGGTGGTACGGGATTCCCTCTGTGGACGCTGAGAAGTTTGAGGCGGCAATGAGGACGCAAGCGCCCGAGCGGTTTCGAGAGAATCCAGACTTGCTTCTTCATCTGACTACCATGGTGCCTCCGTCCGTCTTGCAAGACCAAGGTGTGAGGGTGTTTACACTTGTGCAAGAGCCTGGTGAAATTATTCTGACTGCTCCGAAGGCATACCATAGTGGTTTCAGCGAAGGCTTCAATTGCAATGAAGCTGTGAACTTCATTCTTCCAAACTGGATCGACTACGGAAGAGAATGCGTCGAGATGTATCGCAATCACGGACGACTTACGATCTTTTCGCACGACCGATTCGTATTTCACTTTGAATCAACGCAAAACCTTGACGAGTACTCGGTTGGAGACTGTGAGATTTTGCTGAAAGAGTTGCGGCGGTTTTTCCATGAGGAGCGGAGCTACACAAAATTTCTTCTTGCTGAAGGGTTACAGAATGTGGAAGAATTGAGTGGTGACGTGATGTTGGACGAGCGATCAATGGAAGTGGACGACATTCGACAGTGCTATCTGTGCAAACACAATGTTTTCTTCTCCGGCATCATCTGCACGTGCAACCCCAATCGATTGTCATGCTTACGGCACGCAAAGGAAATGTGTGGCTGCTCCATTCAGAATCGAACGTTGCTGCA
>NQFO01000210.1:0-17281 GCA_003991265.1 Pseudoperonospora humuli
GGTGAAGCTGCTCCAGAGCGACGTCTTGAGCCACGGGCGCATCCAGGTTTTCTAAAGGACATGGAAAGACAGGCATAAATGGTGGACGAGAAAACATCCATGCCCAGGTCAGTCAACGAGAGGAGAAGAGTATCGTATCATTCAGCAACAACACCCAACTCTATTCCAGCCTGTCATGCATCGAAGTGTTAAAACTTGGCCTTGCGCTTTAAGTTCAATTCCTTCTTTGCCTGCTTGCGGTCCTCCTTCGTGAGCATGAGTGGAGCGATCATTGTGCCAGTATGCTTCATGATCTTGGGGGCCGTCAGTACGTTCGTTACCTGTGAAGTATTCCAGTCGCTGCCCAGAGGGTTGCGCATAGCAGCCTCGTATTCTGCCCGAGACGTGAACGGATACGGCACGTCCTTAACCTTGAACTTGGCAGCCTTCTTATCTTTCTTTTCGTTGATCAACACTTTGTCGAGACGAGCATCCTTACGGCCAACCAAAGCCTTTTGCTTAGCCTTACGTGCGATGGCTTTAGCTTTCTCTTCACGTGCAACTTGATGCTTCGACACTCGAATGCCTTTGCCCGCCCAACTACCCCATCCAGACATACCCACAAGCTTTGCAATCTCGGCACCTTTCTTCGCGTCGGCATCCTGGCCAGCCAACCGGTCCTTCTCCTGTGAAAGCTCGTCCTCTTCATCGGCCGCAAACTCAAATGCACGACGCACGAGTTCATCCTGGTCAGCACCTTGGCCATTTTTCCTTTTCTTTTTGTTGTAGCCAGAGACCGTCTGCTTAGACTCCTCAGTAGTGTCGATCTTGGCCTCGTCCAATTTCCGCTTCTGGCCATTCTTCGAAATCTTTGCAGTTCCGTCAGCGAGAATGACAGTAAACAAATTCTCTTTGTTTGCTTTCTTCGTGTCATGTGTAAGAGACTCGATAGCTGCTGCCATATTCAATTGTGCATCTGCATTCTTCTGCTTTGATTTCTTCTGGTTCTTCTTGTTACGGCTTTTGCTCTTCGTAGTCGTGCTCGACAGCCATGGATTTTCCTCACCCTCTGCTACCGGGTCAGATGACTCAACCTGGGACTGGATTTCAGAAGCAGCATGCGTAGACGTTTGATCGAGAGCCCTGACACTAAGCTCAAGCTCTTTGCTTTGCTTCGTGTCTCCATTCGAGAGCGTGACGCTGCTACCACCTTTGCCAAGATCAACCGCAACCGCACCCGACGCACGAGCCGACACACCACCACTCATACTTACGTTCGACGTCTGAAGTGCTCCAGCCAGTGCACGGTCGACACTCGCCTTGTCTTGTTCTGTCACCACAACCTTTTTCGCTCTTTTAGAGCTTTTGCTCTTCTTTGCCGCAGCACCTTCGTCGCTGGAGCTAAGGTGGTTCTCACCTTCCGAAAGGATATGGTCATTATCGGCACCTTCGCCAGTCCGAATCTCCCGGAGGAGCTTGTCGGCCTCAATACGCGCCTTCTCACGTTGTTTCTCGGCCGCACGTTGCATGAACTTCATTCCGTGTAGTCCGCGTTTCTTGCTAGCTTCTTCAGAGTCTGCATCAATCTCCGCGACCAGAGCATTCGCTTGTCGTTCCAGACGCCTTTGAAGACGCGACGCAGCATCACCTTCGCCGTCGTCTTCATCGTCATCCATGTCATCGTCGTCACTGTCCACAGTATCCATCTTGCGGCGTAGCTCCTCACCACGACGCAGTTGGTCGGCAATCGCACGGCGCGTGACATCGTCAGCTTGAACACCACGGCGAAGCTGATGCTTTACCCACTTGCTTGTGTTGCGGTGTTTAAGCGTTAGTCGCTCCTCTGCGCGCTTTTCCGCCAGCTCTTCGTCCAGCTTACGAGCTAATTCCGGGTCTAGAGCACGCAGCTCTTCTTTTTGCTTCGCCACAGTTTTCTTGTCCTGGGCGTTCCGAATCTTGTGGTAAAGCTTGCTCTTAATCTTCTTAACACGCTTCTTCTTCTGTTCTTCGTAGAACAGCAGCGAGCGCAGCTTTGCAAGTTCTTTCTGTCGTACAGCCACTTCTTCAGTTGAGACGTGTTTACGCGCGAGCTCTTCTTTCTCAGCCTTCGCTAATTTTTTGTCGCTCAGGTCGCCAGCCTCTAACAAAGCTGCGACACTCTTCTCCATATCCGTCTGTGCAACAAACTTGCTCGTCAACACAGCGGGCGTCAACTTTTCAAGTTTTGGAGCCTGAACACGCAGATCCAGCGTTTCCTTCTGTCGATTGCGACGCACCACCGGTTCAAAGAGATCCATGTCCTTGGTTTTCTCTACATATGCAAGTTTTCGTTGAGCACGCACATCATGCGCCAGTTCTCTGTTGGCTTGAAGCGTGAGAGTGGTTCCATCTCCTTCCAGCTCCTTCACTTGTTGTCTTATACGTTTTAGGTCCAGCCCCGTCTTGGTCATCTTCTGAACCTCATCGATCTCCTTTTCAGCAGCTTCAGTGCCAGGCCTGACCGTCTGTGCGTCTAGTAGATTGCTGAGCGTTAGCTCTCTGTCTACAGCTTCACTGGTAAATTGTGAGTCGATCTCGGTCAGTTTCTTGCTGCTCTTGGATCCCACTAAGCCGTCTACCATCTTGCTCAAGCTTTTGATCTTCTCTTCTTCTTCTTCACTGGTAGTGGTAATTTTGGAAGCAGGTGTACTGCCCAAAAGATCCGACAGTAGTTCTCCTCCCTCTTCTTCCTCTTCTTCATTTCCTTCGTCTTTGCTTTTCTTTCCAGTGAAGAAAAGTCCGAAGGCTGCCTCATCTTCACTATTAAATGCTTCGTTCTCGTCCACCTCCGAGTCTGCCTGGTCAAAAGTAGGCTCCTCGTATTCGAAAACTTTGTCCACGTCGGCGCGCGCGTTCATCGTGCGTTCCTGGTGCGCGGCTTCTGCTTCATCGTCGCTGAACACGTCCTTGGACTGCTTGCGGTGGCTTTGGCCTCGGCACTTGGAGTTTCTGGACGTTGCACTCCATTGAATGCTGCTGCTCGTGGTGACAACCCTTCTGTCTTTGTGCGCTGGAGCTCGACGCGCCATGCTGGTCAAGAGATGCAGTGAAACTTGTGTTGACGGCAGGTGGTTGGCGCTGAGGAGTCTTGTCTTAAGTTCGACATTTGAGCATATTGTAAATAAATGTATTCATTTTGTGATGCCCATTCTATTTCGTGGTTTAAACGTCGTTTTCCGCGCTGACAACAATACAAAGGTGAGGCATGTGCCGATAACTTCTGACAAAGCAGGAGCATTATGAAAAAGCCATGTGGTCCTAAAAGATCAAGCGACGTCGATATGCACGTATTGTGTCATTCGATTACAGAGTCACATCGATGATTCTGACCATGCAGCGAGTGTCCGTGTCACCTACAAAGCAACGGAGGAAAGAAGCTCGAGATTATTGTCGATGCTATGACGTCTATGACTGCAAATGACCGAAAAGTAGCTCATGCTCGGCTGTTGTGCTTGAAGCACTAGAGCCGATTCATCGCCTGGGCTTTCACTGCAGGAACCTTCGAAATCTGGTTGATACTTGATGTAAAAATGGCGTTACATCAAGAATTCTCCTGGTACCAACAAATGGCAATATCAGCGCCCCGTCTCAGCCGGTTCGTCGCGATGGCTACTCAACGCCCCATTGACTCTTGCCAGCACATTAGACTGTTCGTGCGATAGAATATGCGTTTTTGACGGCTGTGGTCCCGGAGCTCTAGTCGATTTCCTTAAGACAGCGAGCTGTGCCTTTCTGCGCTTTATGCAAAGCTTCCTAAAATCAACGACTATACGCGTTAGGCACATCTTCGGGACGAGCTTCGCATGACTAAAACTCTAAACGCATTTTGGTTTTCAGCTGATACCGGCTTTACCGCCCTTGCTGAACCCCGTTATCACCACCTTGATGCACTTCACGATCTCCTTAGATTTACTTCGGCACGCTTCATGGTCTGCGAGCGTCGGATTCAAGTTAGGATGTGAAGTCCGTCTAAGCGACACGCTATCACCGGCCTTTTTCGTCCTTTTCATTGAGCCACCGCTTTCCTTTTTGCGGGCAAGTTCATAACACATGGGCCTACAGGTGCCGGGGGACGCGGCTCCTCACCACCTCCTCGCATTCGTAGATGATTGCACCGGCCCCTAAAATGTGAAGGTACTTGGCAAATATACTTTAGGAACGAGCAGTCACATTGTGATACCTCTGCTGCTGCGATGACCATAGAGCCGTCGAAGGTTGTCAAGCAAGTTAAGCGTCTATGTAATTCTTTTCTCTTGAACTTCTTTTTTTCGGATCGCAACCTCTAAGGCTCCATGGCGGAAGAATGGTTTTACCTGTCTACCTCCAAAGGTAGTCTCGGCCTGCCAAAACTAGCAGCGTTTTGCCACGCTTGCAATGTCATGTAAACAGTTGCATCAAGCCAAATGATCCCTCGATGGTTTACGACGGCTTTTACGCTCTTTTCAGAGCTGCGTTTCGGAGGCGGGGCCGGGTTTGGCATTTGCACGCGTTATTTCCAAGAGGTTTTACAGTGCGAGAACTCTCGCAGTCTTCTGGAATGGCCGCTTCGGGTAAGACATTTCTTGGTGACCTGGCACTTCACCTTCAAAAGTCTTTTTAAACATCAGTGGAGCTCAGAACCACTTCCTTCAGACGAACAAGACAGGTTGTCTGACAAATCGTTCATCAAGCAATGCACATCCATCTTTTCTTCGCTGGATATGTCCGGTTGCAGGACTTCGTTGACCGGCACGGTGTCCTGCCGATGAAGGCGATCGGCAAGGACTTCCTTAGCGCTAGCCGATTAATCTCGAAGGACCAGTAGACACAAGCGGCAGGATTTTTATGGCCAATCTAGCCGCCTATTCCACATCGAGGTGAATGCGTCACCATCCGCGGGCTCCCATCTTCCAGCAGCACAATACGCTGCTTTGTATGGCTGACAATTCGAAACGGTGGTCTTCATCCAAGGACAGAACCACGAATTCTTCATCTGCTACCCCCGATCACGTGCAAGCGCTCGGAATCACCCCAAGCCAAAGTGGACTGACCTCTTGCCAGTGTCAAGATCCGACTTTAGCACATCAGCTTAAATATCCGCTGCGGGTCGTCGAGAACGCTAAGTACCTTATTATTTGCAAAATTTCGGTGCAGTTGGTTACTTCCATGGACTGTCTCTTACCCATTCAGCAGTAGGGTACATGGCATACTGCGAGTCTTCAACATATAGCGCTGTGGTCTGCTATACATCCTTTCATGTTTCATCGCAACGACTTTCTGTGGAATGGCTCCCCTATGGATCAAGGTTACGTCACAAAGCAAGTATCTGCGTATATCGCTCTGCACATGGGCCATTTGGATGGCTTTCCTCTCACAGCTGTGCACCCGCTGGTCTCCTAAGGCTTCAGGTACCATTCTCCGTCTTCCCAATGTCTGAGACGGCGTCATCACTAGCCAACAACGGAAGCCGCCTACTTTCGTGGTGCCGCTACACTCCGTCTAGCTTTCAACTACAGCGCATTAAGGATTTTTCGTTGATTACGTACTCTCTTGTCGGACACCTGAGACTCGAAGCAAAGTCTTCAGAGTTTCCGACTCCTTACGCTGTTGTCTCCTCCTACTCGACCCCTTCGTAGCCGTCGAGGTCCTATATATGACCGCTCTAGACGCAGCGACTTCCCTACCGATTCCACAGATGCGTTAATGACCCACCGTGGATGGTGAGGTGCCTGTGTTAATACGCCTAAGACCATCTCAGCAGCGAGATCCTGGTGCAATAGGGCGCTGTTTGCAACAGAGTCGACCACATGGTACACACGCTTAGCACGTTCAAGGAAGCAGTAATCGCGACTTAGAAGGAATAGGACCAGTCAACCTTCCCTAACAAAGTCCTTTGAGCGTTTTTAAACATTTTACGAGTGGAGCTTCATTACTCCACAAGCCCCGTCTTCTTGTTTCACCCAAGCCGATTCATCGAAGCTCATTACGTATTGCTCTTCACTGGGTTCCACTGAGGGTAGATAAGTTCATCGTTTGCCTAGCCTGCTTCTTCGACGCAATCGATGACAATGTTGGATTCACAGATAATGCTAGCTGCCAGCGCCTCCACTTCGCCTTTCTTACATTTCAGGATCTCCAGAGTCCACTGAGATAGGAAAGCGGCCCAAATTTTAGGCGCCCCTGCAGCGCCGTAGACTTTGCTAACCACGCTAGGGTCGAACGTCTCGTCAGGACTGTGAAGGGTCGGACGACCAATGTGGTAAAACATGTCTTCAATATTCGCAACAATGCTAGCACTTTCTTTTTCACACTACTGTAACTCAGCTCGTTAGCCTTGAGGGTTCGACTTGTGAAAGTCACCGGCATGAATATTCCATCATGATCTTGTACCAGTGACGTCGAAATGGGCCATTCGCTTATGTCCTGAAGAATTATTCATGTGGACTCGATAGAATTGAAGCGGTGAATGTCATTTGGAAATAAGAATACGCCCAAATGTACCAGCGACTTCTGGATAACACTCTGTATGGATTCTAACAAATTCCTCAAGAAACTGAAGAAAATGGAATAAAGAATTTGTTTGCAGTGGAAGAGCCAGACGAACTGTCTGGTCCATCGACACTAGAGCGACGGTTTTATATAAATGACATCCTAATTTCCGCAACATTATGGGATGAGCTGTGCAAAAAGGCAGAGTGTGTGCGACTACTGAAATTTGTCGATTGGCGCTGTCAAGAGCTTATGGCGATGCCGGGAGGTCGATTACCTCGGACATTGGGTGTCGAGTGGAAGACTAGAAACTCATCCAAAGGACCTATAATCCTTGGTTGATTTACCATTGCCGATGACATTGAAGGCCATGCAATCTTTTCTGAGAAATTTATTATGGCCGGTTTGTTGAAGATTACGCTGTGTATGCGTCCCTCCTGTACGAGTTGAGAGAGGTGGGCTTCCACGCATGGCGAGATAAATTAAAGAACGGAGGCGGTATAGACGATAATGACGAAGAAGAAATATGGACCCGTACTCAGATGGCCTCCGCTATGCTCAAGAACAAGATTGCCGCGGCGCACACTCCGACTCATCAAAAGAAGCTGTAATTACCGTCTAAACGCAAATCTTTTATAACATTGCCACATTGGACGTAGGAATGAATTACTCAATATACACAAAGCGAACTGCAACCAGCCAGTAGCAAGACGTCATTGCCGTCTGAGAGACGCACGCGTGAGACGTCAGTGGTGTGCATGTCACTGTTGTGCTTATGATGGATCAAGAGTCAAAGCTCACTCCAAACATCCTAGGCACTTGGGTGACTGATGCGCTTGTATTGTGTAGTTGCAGTGCAAAGAGCGGATTTTGGTGTGGCTGTGGCAGTGGGCGATACTATGGACACCACTGTTACCTGGCGATTCGAAACTACGAGCAAGGGCAATGGAACAAAGCGAAATTTAACTACAGATACTAGCCGCCGACTTGATACGCAGACCCAATCAAGCCTCCTAAGCAACGTTGTGACCGTGACATGCTGCAAGTGACTACACGCGAGTACTGTCATAGAGCTGGCTTCAATCAATTTTGCTCGCGGAACGAGGGTCCGAAGAAATGGCAGCCAGAGTACCAGAGCATCATGGCAGCGATGCCGTCGCTCAAGACTACAAGATATACGACGCATCTGGCGTCAGGGCGGCTGCAGTACTTCTGAAGCAACTTGGGGCTCCAGTTGCAGACAGTACTGCGCGGATTGGCCATTCCTGAAGTGCAAGTAGAAGTTGTTTCAGAAGCGTATGGCTCGCGTGGCAGTCGATGCGATAGAGAAGTGCGTTGTTCTGACAGTGAGTAAGAAGACATGGACGACATGAAGAGACTTGACTTCTTGATGGAACCGAAAAGCTCATGCCGTGTTAACATGTCGTGCTTTTGCTTCTAGAAGAGTTGCGCTCCGCTACCTCGTTCTGGATGCACTGGCTCACAGTACAGTCACGTCATCGGCGATTAAAACCGGTATGCTTAGTGCTAGCTCCTGAATATAAACGCGTCCGATTGAAGAGTAAATAACGGCTTCGATTTGGTATTATCGCTATAGGAAACTCCCTTAATTTGTAGCTGTTTTATTTCTCATTTGACAGTTGTTGCAGCTAGAGTCACAACATACCCCTTGTTGCAAAAAAGTACTTATACAGAAATTGATTTACGAAAATTCCGCCGGCAAGTCGAGTTGAGACCGTGCAGCGACTGAAGGGCCAAGTGTTGGGTAGCGAAGAAAAGCTGTAGCTGCTTGACGAACAACATTGCGAAGAAATGTTAATGCTCTCAAAGACAATGATCATGCGTGTGGCTGAAATGCTTGCGGTCTTTGTAGGTAACGTGACAGAAAACGTGCTGGCTAGAACGTCCAGGGCGTGAGAATTTGTGCTGTAATTTTATTGATGCGTCTTTCTGCAGCCGAATTATAGCATGAAGTGAGTTGTGCTGAATAGAAGTATCTTATATGCATGTAAGTAGGTATAGCTGCTTCGAATTCCATCTAAATTGTGGAATACGAGTCATTTCTGCTTAACGACGTGCGCATCTTTGCAATGGCTTACCTAGATATAGCATCGGCTTTCAGGTCACACTAATTGTAGACGAGCTACACGTTTTTGCGATAGACGTGCGTAGCCTAGCAACTTGCTACGAATATCAATGAGAGGGCTAAGGAATTTTTGCGAGACAACTTAGAGCAACTGATTGTGATGTTTCTGGCTGGTGAATTTGGGGCCTTTTTAATTAATTTCGAAACGGCACCGTTTTATTCCTCATTTGACAACCGTTGCAATTAGAGCCGTAGCATACCCCTTTTTGCAAATAATTATCAATTTATGAGGGACGTCAGAGTAAACTATGTGTCAAAAGTAAAGCCAAGTTGTGACTTGTAAACAATCTTTGTATTGCATCTAAGCCGCAGTGCGGTAAGCAAGTCCAGATTATCGAAGAGCATCAATTTTACAGTCCCATGCTTGGGCAACAGATCGCCGTCCATCTCCCTTGTGTTCTTTTCAACCGTCGCAACGACCCAGTTCACGTAAATTGTGTCAAGACGCGCATATCCTTAACACTTTTCGTAAGCGCGAGCTTAAACCTTCCTCTCATGTTCTAATAAGCATATCATTCGCTTTTCATAACGTTCTTCGAGCACATAACTGTTAGCAAAATTTGCAATGTAAGCTGTGACTTGGTCAGAGCGTGGTCTTGGAGAAAAAGAGACTGATCCAAGCGTCGACGGAATGCCACAACAATCATAGCAGTACTGCTTTAGTATATTGTCAAAATATGCACACATCTATGATGTACATGGTGGTATCGCTGTAAATCTATTATCAGTTTTTATAAAGCGTAAGAAGCGCTAGCGTTGTCAATCCATAGCAATCATGTAGAGACGCCCATCATTATCAGTATTGAAGTTGAGCCACGTATTCTTCTTGATGTGAAGTATGCAGTAGCCGGGAGAAAGGTCAGTGCGATTAGAGAAAGCTCTACCTTTATCGCTCATTGAGGCCACGCCCAAGCAACCATAGCTTTAGGTGTTTGTACATGTTGCATAAGCGGATTAGCCTAATTATTACTGCTTAAAAGAGGGTGCTATCACCTGAGCTAAAAACTCGATTGATTGACGGTTAAAACGGTCCCGATTCGGTGTGTCATACATGAATTGCTCCCCACCAATTACTTAACCTAGAGAAGTCATTGGAGGTCATTGAAAATTCCAGCACACGAGACTTAACTATTGTGCTGCTTTGCTCTTCACATTTCTCCACGAGTCCACAATGCCACGCAAAGGAGGCAAACGCGTACGCTGCATTTCTACCATCCCTAGCTATGCAATCATCACTTCGAATCATCACTAATAGCGATTGTAATCGGATTTCTATTGCACATATAACAGAAGAAAACTCGTACGCATGTTGTAGAAGCTCCGACTGCAGAAAAGGATGACACGCCTATGAGTTTCGTCTTTAAAATGGGCAAAGTACCAGGAGTCGTGAGCACTTTAGTGCAAGATATGCGTCGTGTCATGGCACCGTATACAGCTGACAAGCTGCGCGAGAAACGCAAGAACACACTCAAGGATTTTGTGCACGTGGGTGCCCCTCTAGGTGTCACGCACTTTATTTTCTTCACTAACACGGAAGCCGGTACCAATCTCAAGATCGCACGTATCCCGCGTGGTCCGACGCTGTCGCTCAAGGTGACCAAGTACTCGCTCATGAGTCAAATGCACTTGGTCGTGCGGCGACCTGTGGATTCATCGCAGGCATTGAAGTCCAAGCCATTGGTCGTGCTCAACAACTTTACAGCACCTGACGACCATATCAAATTAATGAACGTGACGTTCCAGAACATGTTTCCAGCTATTGATGTGCAAACGGTGACGCTGGCAGAATGCCGACGTGTTGTTCTGTTTAATTACGAGAAAGAGACGGATACGGTCGATTTTCGTCAGTATGTGATTCGTGCGGCGCCTGTTGGACTCTCAAAGAGTGTCAAGACAATTGTAAAAGCCAAGGTGCCCAACTTGAATAAACTCGAAGACATTAGTGAGTATGTACTGGGCAATGGCGCTGGCATTGGCTCAGCTTCAGACAGTGAGGTGGACGACGTGGCTTCGCATGTGACGCTCCCGGACTCATTTCGTGGCCGTGGCAACCGCAAAGCCGAAACGAGTGCTGTGCGATTGACGGAGATTGGGCCACGACTTACACTCAGTCTTACTAAGGTTGAGCGCGGCATTTGCGAGGGTGACGTGCTGTATCACGCATACAAGACCAAAACTCCAGAGGAATCTGCCAAGGCTAAAGCAAAGCATGAAGCAGCATTGGCGCTCAAGCGCCAGCGCCGTGAGGAGCAAGAGGAGAATGTGGCCAAGAAGCAGGAGGCCAAAGATGCTAAGAAGCAGCGTAAGGTCGACCGCAAGCGCAAACGTGACCTGGGTGAAGATGAGTACGACGAGACCACTGCCAAGACTGGCAGTATCGACGATTCTGAACTTGATGACGTAGAATACTACCGCCAAGAAGTTGGCGAGGAGCCTGACACGTACATGTTCCCGGAGAAGAAAGAGCTAAAACACCAAAATCGTAGCAAGGTCAAGTCTCCAGCTGTGCAGAAGCCATCAGAGGTGGCAGCCTCAGACAAGAAGCACCGCTTCCTGCGACCAGGTGCTAAGGCTCCCAAAGGGCAGGTTATCCGCCAGCGCATGCCAAAGAAGTAATGTACGTGAGCAGAACATTGTGAAGTCTTTAATAGATCACAAGCTACTCTGTACAAGCACTTCGAGATTCCAAGACCTGTAGTTTCATGTCTTGCCACTTTCTTTGATACTCTCCAACACACACGCTAAACTAAACCAGCCTACATGAGCCCAAGGCTTCAATACGCAAAAGATGAAGAAGAGACGCTTGGCAAGGACCAGCTTCAGCGTTTGCTTCACCGTCTGCCTGGGGGCGGCTGGAGCGACGGGTGCTGATGCTGTTTTGGGTCACTCATTGGGATTGGAAAGCGATCGCGGCGACCTCCTTGCTGAACACCAGCAGGACCGCCCAGATTTTTCGGGTTCAATCCAGCCAGACGCTGCGGTGGGGCTTGCAGCTTGCGGTCGCTGCCATCCATGGCGTAGCGCATTCCTCCAACTTTGCTCTCCTCCTTAATAGGACGACCGGGCATTCCTCGACGGCTATCTTGCTGCATGTGCACAGCCTGCGCATGTTGCTGCTGTGCCTGCATCTGGGCTTGCATTTGAGCGTGATGATGAGCCTGTACCTGAGCTGCCTGTGCTTGAGCCTGGGCATGAGCGTGTGCCTGGGCTTGAGCGTGTGCCTGAGCCTGAGGGTGCTGCGATTGCATCTGCTGAGCCTGCGGTGGGTGCTGCATGCCAGGTACCATTCCACCCATGACACCGCGTGGCATCATGCCACCACCATTCATTGGGGCGCTACGGCCCATCCCACGCATCATGTTCATTCCAGCACTTCCCACAGGTACTCCACGTGCCATGCTGCTGCTGGTCTCTGAGCCGCTAACACTCATTGAATTTGAGGTCGGTGCACTGCCCATGCTCATACTCATGGGAGCTTCGCTTCCACGCAGCATATGCGCCATCGGTGCGCCTTGACTTACAGATGGGGCACCGTTGGGCTGAGCTCCTTGGGCGGGAGCTCCTTGTTGCTGTGCGTGGTACTGAGTCTCCGCCGTGGGCCGCGATGAAAAAGTCGGCATAGGGGACGTGGTGGGTGGCTCTGAAGGGCCAGGTGCTGAGTTGGCACCAGCCATTCCAATTGTGGATTGACCAGTTTCTCGAACACGTAAGAGCTCCAATCGCTCGCGGATAAACTGCGCATCTGCTCCAAGCTCAGCTGCCTTTTGATAAGCATCGCGAGCGTCACTAGTTTGATTGCAGGTGTCGTACAATGTTCCGACATTATACCAGACTTCACAAATGTTGGGATTGATATTGATAGCACGTGAGTACGCATCCAGCGCATCTAGGTGCTGATTTAGCTGGTAGAACAGCACACCAAGTGAGCACCACACGTTCGGATTCTGTGAGTCAGTAGTCACAGCATGTTTATACGAATCGTACGCCTCCTCAAATTCTTGGACAGCCATGTAGCATCGTCCCAGAAGATACCACCCTTTTCCATCTTGAGGATCAATGGCCACAGCCTTCTTCAGGTAATCAATAGCGGGTGGGTGCTCACTGTGCTTAAGGCATAGCCAGCCGAGCTGTTGCAACGGCTTCGCGTTGCTGGGATTAAGTTCCGCAACCTTGAGATAGCTAGACTTGGCAAGCTGAATCTCGTCTTTGAGCTCGTACACGTGTCCGATCTGAGTCCAGATATCGCTAGCCATCTCAGTGGTCTGCACATTAGCCTGTACGTCGTGCAGCACAGACTTGAGCCTCTCCAGTGCACCTTCATAATCTCCGCGTTGCTTAGCGATTATTCCGAGACGAAATTTCACCTCCAGAGCCATGTTAAAGTTGGGCTCAAAGCGAAGCACAGCCTCGAATGACTCCTGCGCATGTTCGAGCGAACCAAGGCGTTCGTAGAGCTGGCCAATGCCGTACCACATGTTGGGGTCCTTTTGACTCATTGGGTTGTTGTACATGGCGTACTGGTAGGCCGTGTGAGCGCTCGTGAGATCGTTCATCATTAGGCAGCAATAGCCAAGGTGGCCCCAAGCGTCCGAGTTTTGCTCATTGAGCGAAACAAGACCACGAAAGCAGTCAGCAGCTTTGCTGTAGTCTTCCACCTTTTCGTAGCAGCAGCCGATGGCGAAAAGTGCCGTGGCGTTCAGGCGGTTGTGCGACAGCACCTTTTCATACGCGAGCATCGTGTTCTCATCGTCGCCCATCATCTCAGCAATGCGGCCCAGGGATAACCAGGCCTCTTCATTAGCGGCGGAGAGCTGACGACCAAGCTGTTCCAAGGCAATGCAATCGACACGATTGGCGACGCCATATTAGAATGGCAACACATTCAAACAATACATTCACTCCGGTCCTGCAACGAAAGAATAGCGTACCGTGCTATTTTCTTCTATCTTGGGGGTCGCCATGTTGGTGTAGTGTCGATGCGTGCAAGCAAATGTCTTTTGTGTTTTGACTGGGGTTTTTTCCGTTTAAAGACCAACTGCTCTTCCTCGATTCTTTGGCTTGCGCACAAGCCGTCTGTTTGTCCACTGCGGATGGTGGGCGGAGCTCTGGGGAGAGAGGGGGGACTCCCCTGTATGGAGCGACAGGGAGGAATGGAGAAGCCCTAACCATGGCGATCTTGCAAATGTTGCAGAAAAGTGGTACTTTTAACGACGAAGTTGGATCGCATATACGGAGTCAAGCCAAAATGATTTATAGAATGATGGTGGTTTATTGCAGCTTTTGCCAACATCTCCACATATGTGACCCCGCATTCTTGTCAGCCTATAAAGAAGGAAAAGACAAACACACTACTGAGCATACTACAATGTGAGCTTGATATGATAATCCATGTCCATAGCCTCTCGGCAAAGCATTGTCGTCGTCGTCCAACGTTACCGTCCCAACCTAGTGGCAAAACACATCGGTGCAGCGACAGTCCATTATATGCTGTAACTGAGCGTGATATGCGTGACGCACGAACATGTCAGCTAGCCAATCATATTGCTCTTGACATGTCGTCCATGGCGCGACCCGCCGGATAGCCGTCGAATGGCAGATATTAGTTCCGATTGATCACTCGAATATGTAGTATTCTAAGCCCCCACCCGCTGTCCGACCAGCGCCTTGTAAGGAATTTCACGTGACAGTCAAGTAGTAAACTCTTTTGAAAGAGATACGTGACTGTGAGCCACTAGTGCGTGTTATGTCGCTACCTTTTAATCGTATTGCTTCTGACAGGGGTTCTCGCTTTGCGATAGCGACCAATTGCAATGCCCAGATACAACCAATCGGTTTGGAAGGGTTTTATGGACGACTTGTTTGACATTTCCTTCCAGCATGTGGCGTGTGCGCGCTAGCGCCTTTGCATTGCTTGAACTGCGTATTGCGAGTAGCTGTGCAATATCATGCAGCCCTCCCGCCACTCTAGCGCAATTACAGCGGCAGCGGCGAGATCTCCGTCTTTTTCAGCAGCAGGTCATGTTTAGCTCCGAGTCAGCGCGTCGTTACCCAGTTCAAGACAACGCTGAAGCGCTCTTAGCGCCACGCTTCAGTCAGGGCGAGGAGGCCATGAAAATCACGCGCATCGGGATGTATGTGAACTTGGTTATGGCAGCGACCAAGGTGCTAAGAGTCTAGAAAATTTGATCGACGAAGAGCTTCGAGCTCCTCTGATAGGCTGCTGATACTTAGTGTCTTTGTGGCAATCGTACTAGGGTGCTGTCGGTATGGCGATTCACTCGAGCGCCTTGATTGCTGATGCCGCTCATTCACTGTCCGATTTGCTCTCCGATGTGGTGACGCTTTGGAGTGTCAAAGTGGCACGACTGCCCCCTGATCGAAAGCATCCCTACGGTACGTGAACCGTAGTGAATACTCTCTTTCTAGCCATATCTTGGATGGTCAATTGTGTAATATGGCGACTTATTCGCCATTAACTATTCTAAACGACAGGCTATGGCAAATACGAAGCTGTGGGATCGCTCTCTGTTGGCGCCATTTTAGTCGTCTGCGGCTTTGGGATCGGTGCGGACGGACTTCAGACCATGCAGGACATTTGGAGTGGCGCTGCCGAAGCAAATGTACTGGACCTGAACCTGCCGTGCTTTTCTGGTTGGTGGGGTGCTCCTTTACTGGTAAAGAGAATGCATTACTAACGCATAAATGCGCTAATTGCAACAGATTTGGATCGAAGCATGCAATGGATTCTTGCAGCGGGTGCTGCAGGTATATCTATTGCAGCAAAGGAAGCCTTGTTTCGCAAAACTGTAAAAATTGGTCAGCAGGCAAATAGCAAGGTGTTGATTGCAAATGCGTGGCATCACCGGACAGACGCAATTTCTTCTATTGTTGCTCTTGGTGGCATTGTTGGCTCAATGGCGGGAGTTCCTCTTCTCGACCCAGGTGGGCGATACAAAGCCTAGTAAAATGCGCTTTGAACGCCCTGAACGCTAACCAACTTTGGTGATTGCGGGAATAGTTGCTGGCATGGCGGTCGCAGCGATGATTGTAAAAACCGGTGGCGAGATCTGCTTGGACAGGAACGTATTTTCGCTGTGGTATTATGCTATAAGCCGGTGTGTATGCTCACAACTGGTATGTTTCTTTGTTGCACAGCGTTCAAGAGCTTACCGATAATACGGTCGAAACAGAGGTACTTGAAACACTGAAAAAAGTGGTGCGTTGTGTCAAATATATCCATGAGGAGTGTCAATGCCTGGTTCACTGACGTGTTTAGTATTATAAATTTCAAGTCTGGCAATGTCGATGACGTGCTGCACGTATCGCAAGTTCGAGCTCGTCGAATGGGGCCGTATACGCTGGTGGATTTGCGCGTTCATGTACGTTTGTATTTCTCGAAAATTTGTTTTGCAAAGTCTTTATATTGCATTATCTTAGCTTGATGCACGAACGAGTATATCAATGGCTCAGAAGGTAAATAGCTTGACTACTACATGTATTCAATGTCAAGTGGAAGCTGATTGTGCAACATGTAGATCTCAGAGCGAGTACGAGTCCATATTTTGAAGGAGGTCCCTGATGTGTCTGAGGTGCTGGTTCACATCGATGTTCAATTCAGTACGAATACTGACGAGCACACTTGCATCGCTGGGAAAGTCCTTGTGTTCTAACCTGCTTTACGTACGCATTGTAGGCCAACTCGATTGCTCCAAAATGGATACAGATGATTTGAGCAAAAAAGACTTGCGCCCGTACAGAGAGATCAAGAATGATGTCAGCTATGCATTAGCCATTATCCCTGAAATTATCGGGACGACGCACATCAACACGCACTGGCTACCCCATAAAGGCACGGTCGTTGATGTCGCCATTCTTGTTCGGCCTGATCTGAAAGTCAGAGCAGCCCACGCCGTCGCAAAAAAAGCGAGGAAGTACGATTCTACATGTTGAGGCAATTCAGCTCATGTTCCTGCATTCTAACCTTTTATGTTTTGTACGCTTTGACAGATCCATCGAAGCCATCCCTTATATTGTCGAGGCTGACATTCATCTGGAGCTGCAGGATGATGACACGGACACGTAAGGTCGACCAGGTAAGACATGTAGGAATTTCGCAACATCATAGAAAAATACGTCCTAGCCCTCGAATTACCTAAGTCTTCTGATGAAAGTGTCAGCTAGATTTGCATCTCACTAGTAAGACCATGTCGATGACCACGTCCACGTCGCCGTCCCAGTATCTTGCGCTGCACTGGACGTGATCGCAGCGGAGCACTCCATGACATCGCGAACCTTCCAAAGTGTGCTTCGACTGTTTTGCGGACGAGCGCCACGTTTTGTGCGTTCTCTTCTTTGGTAGCTTCGTATCATGTTCAAGGTCAACATATCGAGCTGGCAAAAGCGTCTAGTGGCACTGAGCACAGCTTGCTTGTCCTCAACTCGTCCACGCTGACCACCGTCGTGGGCCTCCGCAACGCCTGGTTCAACCCTTTGACCGGACAAAGCGCATCTTCTTTGGTATATCCGCCGTTGCGGCTTCTCCAATTCCGCGTACCACGTGCGTCTTCTTACTCACCGCTAGAACAACGCACTTCTCTATCGCATCGACTGCCACGCGAGCCATACGCTTCTGAAACAACTTCTACTTGC
>NQFO01000213.1:0-11164 GCA_003991265.1 Pseudoperonospora humuli
AAATGCTGTTATGGTTCCTGTCGCTACTACTAATTAACCTCAAGGGCTCCTAGAGGTTTTATGAATAAAAACTACACATGCAGAGATAAAACCTACTTAACTGATATATAGAACCTTGGGTACGCTTGAAGTTCAACCTAGGTAACTTGAGCTAGAACTTTCGTGGAAAGTTCCCTGTGAAGTGATTGGCTCGCGCCATCACTTCAACCCACAATGACACGTCGCATGCGTCACCAGCGAGTTTCAATCTAGGGACCTTGAACTTGAACTAGAACTAGAACTTTCGTGGAAAGTTCCCTGTAAAGTGACTGGCTCGCGCCATCACTTCAACTCGCAGTGACACGTCGTATGCGTCACGAGCGAGGCTCCCCAAAGCAGGAACCATCATTCTTCACTGATTAGTACAGGGAATCTTTGTGACGTCATCTGATGACGTCACACGTGCATGCAGGGACCTATTGTATTGTAATCCCTTTGACTTTTGCCTCTGCAATGCACTCTGAAGGACACACGATCTGGCAAACAGCTCCACCTTCATATAATGGCTGATTAAGGCCCATTACACCTTGGTAGCAACTTGTTGCTGCCGAGGTTGGTCACTGCATGTGCGGGTAGTGTAGCTGTACTGAGTAGAACCCACTTACTCACACTGAATGAAAGTCTGTTTGCCCTTCCACTCTTGTCTGCTTGTTCTTTCTATTTATCCACCGCTGCTGCGATGACGTACTGAACAAAGCGTACGACCGCTTGGCGCTGTAGGATGAAGTCAGTCGCAGACTCACGCTGTTCATCAGTGCGCTTGTTGTGAGCTAGAGACCGTGGAGAGAGAATAATCTGTCTACGAAGACACGGGCACTACCCGCTGCAGTGTTTGTCTCCGGAACCGCAGCAAGATGAACCATCTTGCTGAATCTATCAACAAATACAAGGATTCCATCGTTGTCTTGCTCGTCTTTTGGAAACCCAAAGATGAAGTCCATTGAAACCGATTCCCAACACTTGGCCGGCACTGGCAACGAGTGGAGCGGAGCGTGAAGACCAGGACTAGACTTCGCGCGCTGGCACGTCTCGCAAGTACGAATGTACTTGCGCACAAGCTGATACTGGCGGCGCCAGTAAAAGTCGCGCAAGAGAGCGACGTACGTCTTCTCTCGCCCACGATGGCCACTCACTGACGCATCGTGATACTCGAACAGGATCCGCAGTTGCAGATCCTCGTCGTCAGGCGCAACGATATGGAACGCATCGACGGCAACCACACGGTATCGCAAGATGCCGTCAGCTAGCCAGTATCGGTGAACACTCGACCGAAACGCAGCCGGACGTCGGCTGAGTCCACGCGCATGGGGCTCAAGCCGGTACTCGATCATGCGCGAGACACGACCGTCTCGCACGTAAGCATCACGCAAGTCGTCGAGCAAGGTCGACGTCGGAGTACTCAAGTGGACTGAGCTCACCATGCTTGGAGCTGGAGTCGGCTCGAAGTCGGGCCGACGTGACAGGGCATCCGCGACGGCATTCTGCCGCCCGGGCTTGTACTCGACGGAGAAGTTATACTGCGCAAAGAAGGAAAGCCATCTCGCTATCCGCTGCGAGAGGTGTGGACTGTTCACGGCGGTTCGCATGGACGCATGAGCTATGAACACAGTGAAGGGTCTATCCCCAAGGAGATAGATCCGAAACTTGGCCAGCGCGTACTTCATGGCAAGGGGTTCCTTGTCATGGACGGGGTACTTTCGCTCAGCTGCCGCGATTGATAAGCTATGACGCACTCAGCGCCATTGTCATCTCGCTGGCCGATTGCGAAATCGCTCGCATCACAAACCACATAAAATGGTTTGTCCTGGTCCGCAATTGCCAGTACCAGCGATTGCATCAAGCTTGACTTAATACCTTTGAAGGAGCGTTGACATTCAGCGCCCCACTTCCACACCACGTCTTTCTTTAACAGAGAAGAAAGAGGCACCGTCCACTCAGCGTAGTTCCGCGAGTACTTGTGTAAGTACATCGCGAGGCCAAGGAACTTTCGCAGTCCCTTGACGTCAACTGGCACTGGCCAGTTCTTAATTGCTTTGATCTTTTAGGATCAGGGCGGACGCCGTGCTTCTCCATGAAACAGCCGAGAACGGGTATCTCGCTAGCAGCAAAGATACACTTTTTCAAGTTGGCGAGCAACTTGTGCCTACGCATCAGCGTGAGCACCTTCCGGAGGTGCATGCGATGCACTAACACCTCAGACATGCCGTTCTCAGCACGACTGTGAGCGAACATGTTGTCGAAGTAGCTCGGTGCAAATGCCCGCACCGGCCTCAATAGATGCGTCACACATCTATTGAACGTGGCTGGCGCATTGCTCAGTCCATGAGGCATGACCAGCCACTCCAGAGCATCTCACTAGGGGTGCTCACCGCCGTATATGGAACGTCGCGTTCCCGCATGAGGATCTGATAGAAGCCATCCATCAGATCCATCAAGGAAAAGATAGTGCTCTTCGACATGCCGTCGATGATCATATCTTTCCTTGGTATCGTCGCCGCGTTCAGCTTATTGAACGCGTGCACAATCCGCCCTCCTGTTACCTTGCGCACTCAGAAGGTCGGAGAGCTGTGAGGAGAGGTTGACTATCTCACATGGCCGGCGGCGAGGCGATCGACAAAGAACTTATCGATCGCTTCGAATTGGTCACGAGGCAGTGGCCACTGTCTTGTAGCACAGTACTTGGTCCCGGGGACCAAGTCGATCTCATGGCGAACGCCTTTGTTTGCAGGCAATTTGCAAGGAACAGATTCAGGGAACACGTCCTTGAATTCAAGCAAATCCTGAAGCATAAAATTGCTCTTGAGCGACTCCCAAATCTGAGCATCGTAGTGCTCAGCCCGAGTCTTCTCATCGAGGACACTCTCGTCCATCGATGAGCCACTCATAAGCAGTAAACACCGCAGCTGACCGAATGTCAGCGACCTACTCGTCCTCAGCGACGAGCATGCAGATCTGCGCGATCTTCCCCTTCTGAAGATCACAAAGAAAGCGCTTGGCTTTCAGCGTTGGCAGCTGCATCAGCTACGAGGCGGAACTTGGAGGTGAGGGAAGTGAGAGACTTGAATCGCCAACTCTCTGACCGTTGTTCACCAAGACATTGACTGTTTCAGTGACTTCCTGGAGAGTCACACTCGCAGGAACCTCAAGCTGCGACAACACTGTCGCAGCAGATCTATCACCAGTCTGAGGAGTCACAACCTCAGACATAGATCTTTGCACTGCCTCTATGCGGCAGCGGCAGACACCTTCATGTCGCGATATTGCTCTTGTTGCAAGTACTCGCGCTCTGGACCGGCATGTGGCGTCACACTCACAGCCGACTGTCCACCTTTACTCGACTCACTGGGGAGGTGAGGAGATGAAGCAGACTGTGTGCCCACACAGCCTGTGTCACTTTTGACGGTGCCACGTCGCATGACACCGTTGCCTTGTGCAGTCGCCCTTGCGACCGGATGACCGAGAGAGCCATCGCTACTCTCTTTCCTTCGTCACGTTCGTGTAGATACACTCTGGCGTTCATCAAGTCGCTTGATGAACCTTTTGCGTCGCTGATCTTCACAGATCGCGACTTCCAGTCGATCAAGGGCTCATACTTCTTGAGCCATGGCATCCCCAGGATGACATTGAACCAGATCGAGAACGACGAATTCGTCCTCGAGATCTTCATCATTCTACGTGTAGTGAATACCCACCACACGCTTCGTCACCGTGACAGTGCTGCCAGTCGCAAGCCGCACTGTCATCCTCGTAGGAGGAATCTTCCTCTCGACAAAGTCGAGAAGAGGATCGTCAAGTAGGCGCTCTCGGACAAAGTTGTTCGAGGCACCGCAATCCACCAGCGATCGGAGCGACAACGCCGTCGTTCCGATGCCCAACTTCAGAGTGATGAGGACCTCGTCATCGCCACGCGTGGCCAAACACAGAGACTGTGCTTTTGGAGCATTCGGCATCAAGAGACCCACGAACTCTCTTGATGTGCTCTGGACAGTAGGGTGCTCCGAGCCTACTGACCTTGACCGTTTTTTGGCCCGCGCTCGTACTGCTGCTTCTTAGCAGCACATGCAGAACCCAAGCTCTGCTTCTTAGCAGAACGACCACCCCTGCTCGCGCCTTTGGCGTGCGGCGCATTACACTCGTAAGTGTAATGTCTAAGCTTGTCACAACGGTGACATTGCACCTTGCTCTTGTTAGCAGGAGCACGAGGCTTAGCTGTCCCGGCGTAAGAGAGGTTCATTGGCTCTGGACCTCCAACATCGTGCTTCGGCGGGTGATACGCCGCCAAATGGACATAGGCCTGTTGGAGGCTGAAGTTCTCCTGCATCGGCAAGCTGATGGCTTGCTCGAGAGTACCCGGGTACTCTCGGAACAAGCATATCTTGATCGGTTCGTCGGCCAGACCCTTGATATAGCAGACCACATGGATCTGCTCGTCGATGGGGTCGGTGACGACACAGCTCACTGAGAAACGAGCTTGCTGAGCGTAAGCGTGAATTTGACGCAGATCCAGAAACTCAGTTCTGGCTCTGAACTCAGACTTAGGCGGCTCGAAAGCATCACGCAGCTTTTGCTTGAGCTCGGCAAGCGATACAAAGCAGTTCGAATCGCGGAGCTTCAAGCCGAGCGCACACCTTGGCTCTCCCAGCCAAGTTGGATGTTGCAAAGACGAGCGTTGGCCGTCGTCTTCAATGCGACGAGCCTCAATGGCATCGTTAAGCGCGACGAGCCATCTCGCAAGGCTCTCACCTTCATGGGCCTTATTCTTCGAGATGTCGATCTTAAGCTGATCGGGGCGACGCGGACGGGACGCGACAGCAGCAGCACTCTGCTGTTGTCTAAGCAGCTCTATTTGCTGCGCGTGTTGCTGTCTCAGCAACTCCGACTGTTGAGCACCTGTGTGCTCCAACAGGATGACGCGTTGATTCGCCACGTCCAGTTCACCCTGAATGAACTGGGCGATCGTCGCATGGTGTTCACGCTCGGATAGCGTGAACAGCATTGCTCCTACAGCGGAGCCGCCAATGCTCGTGGCCAAGCGCTCGGTCGCCGCCCACTCGAGATCACTCAAGTGGGAAAAGTCTTCCTGTAGTGCACGGCGCTCATTTGCGCCGGCAGATTCCGATGCCGAAGAATCCATAGTCGTTGAACGGACTACAAAGTGCTACCAGGTGCAACATGGCCTTGACCCTGTTACTTGCGTACACAGTTGAGGAGGAAGCTCTTAACTTGTTAAAACGGAAACTGATTTATTGAAGTCAAGGGCGTTACACTACCTACTGTATGTAAAATAGCGGCTTTGCCTATCGATGATTGGATGAAATGAAGGTTCATATCAACATATATTATCCAATCAGACGCAGGCATAATTAGGGTGATTACACACGGTTTTAAGGGGAACTGTCGGTCACTGTCACAGTCAGTATAACGGGGTCACCCCGTTACAGTTGTGTAGTATGGTCGAAAATTGGATCGGCCTTTCAAGGTAACTGAAGCCATCAGCGGAAAAGAATTTGAGGTACATGGGACAAGACTGTAGTTTCATGCTGAGAGTGACGCAGGAATTGCGCGAGTTTACATGACAACCGGGTGTGGGCGCGACAAGAGCGTAAATAGTAGGTAGTCCTGGGCTAGTGCGAACAACACTATGGACCCTAGCACATTCTCGGTATGCAGCATCTTCCTTACCTGTAGTGTGATGAAAGAAAGAAAACATTTACGTAGAATGCAAGGATTGTCAATTATAACACTATGTCGCTAAGATTGGTGCTTCATTTACCGCCTTTCGAAGATGTCGATCAAGCCTAGCGAATTCTAGGTTCCGTGAAGTGAAACCCGTACTCGAACGAGACGCGCTTAGACTGTTCGTTGAAGTATGCTTTATACTCGTTGACAATGACTTCTGCACGCGTTGCATAACGTGGGTGCACTTTTCCAAACATGGCCTGAACTTGATGCGGTTCATAACGAGATATCCATTCCTCAAAAAGAGCTTTCGAGTAAGGATTGATCCACTTGAATACGTCTGTATCCTTCACCGCCCAAATTGCTAGAGCGAATTTGACGTCACTGTCGAATGCCGTATATAAACTCTTGAACCAATCCGGCGCTTTTCCAAGGTGCTTCTTTGCTTGGAACAAGCTGATGAAGTCACCCAGCATGGCCAATTTCTCGAACCGCGAATTGAATTTTTTGAAATTTAGGAGCTCGATAACTTCATCCCCCGACTTTTTTTCTTTCAGCCACAATTCTAACAGCTCGGTCTTCAAACTCTCCAGATGCGTCTCTCCATATTTGGGCCATCCTGCTTTACACAGCTTACGAGCCACTGCAGCGTCATCATTTTCCTTCAAGAACGCCTTGATCAATGAAAATGGATGGCCCTTGTTCTCTCTGTTGAAGATGTCAACGAACTTCACGACTATCTCCAATGCCGGATCGTCCAGCTCGTCCAGCTTTACTTGAAAATTTAGTAGCTGCAAGACGTTCTCTGACTGAAAACCTTTGTTTATCCAGTGCATCAGTAGCAAATTCTCCAATTCCAGGGTACCGTCTCTTGCTTGAGCTTCTGGTAGCTTCGCGCTTACCAAAAATCTCACAAACTTTTCATCACCACCGAAGTGTTCCTTTAGGACGTCTATCAGAGTAACAGAAGTGTCGCGTTGCTTGTAGGCGTTGACGTAGCCTTCCAATACTTTTATGTTCTGGCTGGCGATGGCTGTGTAGGCGTTTCCAGAATCCACCATCATCTTGAAGATTGCGCCAACCGTTTTGTCTTCGCTCAGCCAGACTTGATGCAGCTGATTCAACATCGTCGTGGCAACTGTCTTCGCTCGCGGAACATCGGACTGACTTGCAGCATACAGTACTTTCGCCAAATTAAGCTCGCCATACCGCGTCATGAATTCGCCGATCAGTGAATTTCGTGTGTTTGCGCTCGTTTGGGATTGCCTTTTGAGAGCCTTTACCAGCAATGCTGCTCTATTGCTAGTCAGATACCGTAGCACATTATCCCCGACTTTTAAGTCGGTAAAAACTGTGTGAGCCAATTTCTGCTTCGTTGAAGATGCTGGCCGTATATACTTGACAACCGCGCTAAGCCACGGTTGCGTTCTCGCTTCGCTGTTTGCGCTCATTGTTTCGGAAGTCGCGGACCGCATCTGGGTAGAAGCTTCATCCTGCTCCTCGGGGACTCTGCGCACTTTAGTAGGAAAATCAGCTACTGTCAGTGTCGGGGCACTGCTGAAGCATGCCAGCAGAAAGGTTGCAGCCAGCAATGCGAAAGACTGAAGTCCCATCTTCAGTCGCTGAGTGAGTCGTACTTCTTGATACTGCTCCTGGTAATTCGCGAATTGTAAAATGGCCCTCAGTAACAAAGCCGCTTGCTTTGCTTCGTTGCTGTTGGATCGTAGTATGCCATCTGTCAAAGCATCAAGCAATTCTATGGCTTCCAGTCTACGTCATTTGCATAAACAAGCAAACGATATGATAAGGGGCGATTGCTTGTAAAATTGAGACCTGGAAGATCGCCACAGTTTGATCCAGGTTAGTCGCATCATGAAACAGATATTTTGCTCAGCATGTACTAGAACAC
The DNA here is from genome assembly GCA_003991265.1 of Pseudoperonospora humuli. Lineage (NCBI taxonomy): Eukaryota > Oomycota > Peronosporomycetes > Peronosporales > Peronosporaceae > Pseudoperonospora > Pseudoperonospora humuli. Next base: position 7,628 of record NQFO01000213.1, read on the forward strand.
AAAGTGCTAGTGAAAGTGGCGGTCCTTACCATACTACTTCAACTGCAGGAAAGCACAGAAAAGCCTGCTCAAGAATGTTCTTTGACTACGCTCCTTTCTGCTGTTACTTCAGCATATTTGCGGTGCAAATATTATCGCAAATCCCGGGAATGAAATGTAACCTCAAACAAATTTCAGGTCAATACTCCGTCGCCGTGTCAGCCGTCCCGCTACTTGAAAACCAGGCAGATGAGCGCAGAGGATAGACCAGAGCTGATCGCGAGTATACAGTTCAGACGAGCGTGCTGTTGTCTATACCCATGCCCAAGCGCAAGCGCAAGATGAAGATGAAGTCAGTAGAGCAGCAAATGACCGAAGCTGGAAACGATCATTGCCAAAGTTCGCAACTTGATCGATGACGTGTACGCTTTACCCTTGACAACAAATGACAGATTTTACATGGAGAATCTTCAATAGGAAGCACCAAGTCCAGCAGATACATGTTGCGTTACAGCACTTCAACTATTCCGGCCAAAAACTTACTTGAATGCCTCAAAGTATGGCGACGACTCGGCGATGGATCGTGTAGGCACGCACAAGTAGTAGATCTGGTGGGCACCGTGATACGTGCTCATCGAGAGTCATTAGTTTGCCTTCATCCACTTGGCTAGATTTATAGCGTAGCAGCCTTGCCGGCGCAGCCGCCACTTGAAGTCTCTCTTCAGCAAGCGGTTCAACGCTGTACTAAATCGGTGGGCAACGTTGTCAACCCTGTAGCAGCACAAATTGCCTTCGCTTCGGTTTGTGTTTATGCCTGCAACAAGAATCGGAGTGTTTACGAAGCTTGCCGTCGTTAAAAACGTTCCATCACCGCTAGCGGAAAAGATAACTGCGTCTTCTAATACTCGGCTGCGACTTTCATAGTAAAGTTGACGATCCAAAGATACCGACCATGTCTAGCAGTGACACCTACGAGTTGGAAGTACCGTGTTCGAGTGTCAGTAGCACGGATAGCGCTGTAAGTAGCATTATGAGGCCCGTGTCAAGTTCGACCAAGGGGTGAAGCAGGCGTTGCGACCGTCGTCTCCATAGACATAGTCAGGATGCGCAAGCTGCGCTCGCAGTGCCACCAAACGCTTTTGCCTATTCGATGTCTTGTGAGCACGAAGCTGTCGAAGAAGGAGAACGCGCGAAGGTGTGGCACTGCTTGGCAATGGCAACCGAGCTGAAAAGCACCTCGAAAAGAAGGAATGTCACGGAGTGCTCCGAACAGATGGTACTGGGATCGTGATGCGAGCGCGGCTGCAACTCTTCATGAGTGCGATAGTGAGCCAGAGGGTATTGCTTCGTCATGAAATCGTGGAGATGAGAACGAATTCATTCAGGTGTCAGACCTGGATACTGAGCATCGGATCAGCTTAGTGGTTGGCTGAATAAACTTGAATGCAAGCCACCGTCTCGTAATGCACGCGCTGTTTATCTTACACTGCTCGTCGACCAGCTTCTGGTCAATAAACAACTTTTTCGCCTACTGTAACTAAATATCTAGTGACTGACTCAAGTACAGTTGGAGTTATTATTCGCAATGATGGACAAGTTTTCGTACCCCGAGTACTACGATTTCCCACCCTTCTTCACACTGCAGCCCGTACGCGCCACGCGAGAGAAGCAGCTCGTGTTGTGGCAGCAACTCGTGCTCGAATACCATCGCGCACATGACGTGCCCATCTTCCAGCCCTTCACCTCGACGCTCTTCGAGAACGTTAAAATCTCGCGTAGTATGCCACAAGAAGGACGACTGGCGGTGGTGGAGCATCTGATCCGCTGCGGCCACGGTCGATGGGAGGACGACACGAAGACGCGCTGCCGTATCATGTGGAAGAAGCCAGCTGAGTGGGCCGCCGAGATCTACGACTTTGTAAGGCTCGGCATTTTTGACTGAAATGATTGTCGATGTACTGATGATGGGAAGCCTGTCGTATGGGGCTATCATTATAGGCCAAGAAACACGGCATGATTGGCAATGTTTTTACGGTCTACGAACTGTACGCAGGAGAGGAGACGCTAGGCACGAGTAAGTGGAGAAACATGTGCAGATGACAGCGGCGAGGAGACTGATTGGGTGAGTGAGTGTATGCAGACATCCATGGGATGGAGCCCTGGCTGCTGCGTGAGGCACTCAACGTGTTGGAAAAAGAGAGAAAGGTGCGTACATCACTGATCTGGTGCAGACACTCACTGATTGGGTGGTCACTGCTGAGCATCATCCTGTATCGCAATCTGATGATGTGAATGCGTTGATGGTTGATGGTAGGCTGAGGTGATTGCCGGCGAAACATGCGAGGAAGATGGTGTCAAGTTTCTTGCTACAGAGTAACACAACAGTTGGGCTTTTGACCATGAGAGCGAAGAAAACGGCGTGTAATGAGAAGGAGTTTTCATACCAACTACGTGGTGCCAGAGTTGGGCTGCTGAAGTGTTCTCAGTCCTCTTCTCAGCATTGGGACACCTGCTGTGGAATAAGAAGAGAAATCATCACTCCACTCGCGAGCGTACAGGTCGTCATCCTTGTAGGCAAGTAGGAGATTGTACCAAGCCTATCAGAACCATATCTTGATGGTGGATAACAAGACAATACCAGACTTACGGAGAAATGCAACTATGATGCGATGTTTCTTGACCGTTAGCTGGTACTAAAGCTATGAGACGAAGGATGGGAGACTGGACTCGACTGTTTACATGCAGTGTTTTTTGCGTTACGAGCGACAAGTGCCTAACGAGAAGAAGTTGAAGTTGTCTGTGCCACGTCGCACTGAAGGTAACTCGGTCTTCCCACATTGTGCTCATAAGTGAAAAGGATGGCTGCTGGTGCTGAGAAGTTGGCGACAAAGATGCAGGACACATCAAAGGATAAACACTCGGAAGAATCCCGTGGGCGTCATCATGAGCATCATGCAGAAAGCAGCAGTCACGGACGCCACAAAGACAAGACCAAGGATTCGCATGGCCCCATGATCACTGGTGCTTCCCAGATGAACAACCTCCAAGGTGATGGATTACGAGTCACTATCGTCGCAAGCCAATGGTGCGAGACGGTAGTTCATTCGCTTGTGGATGAGTGCTCGAAGGAGTTGTTGGCGAGGGGCGTGGCGGAAGATGATCTGCACCTTGTGGAGGTCCCAGGTGCATTTGAGCTGCCATTCACGGCTTCTCGTCTGGTCAATTGTAAGAACAAGAGTCAGCGTCCAGACGCCGTGATCTGTATTGGTTGTATCGTCAACGACTCTACGCAGTCGTGTGAAGCGATGAGCCAAGCCGTGACATACGGAATCATGAAGTTGAATGTGACGTCGAGTACACCCGTCATTTTTGGCGTGCTCTGCTGCGATAGCGAGTCGCAGGCGCAATCCTGTGCGGAGAAGCGTTGCTGTTACAGTATCGACAAGGACCAGGAGTGCAAGCACGCTGTGTCGTGGGCACAGTCGGCTTTGCAGATGGCACATCTGAAGCGTTGTACTTCAGCAAAGGAGATGGAACGCTGCAGCTGTAGTCACTGCG
>NQFO01000228.1:0-80116 GCA_003991265.1 Pseudoperonospora humuli
CGTGCCGCCGCGGTGGAACACCGGAATGACGTCTAACGGCGCAGGGACATTCTCGTATGTCTTCCCACCCAAGAAACGCTTGTATCCGTCAGTCACCTGGTACCACACTGTCTTGTCTTGGGTATTGTCCGATGGCAAAAACACATGCGTAGCATCAACACCTTCGTCCACAATCGGTTTCACGAGCAGAGCGTCACCCAAAAGGAACTCCTCCTCCTCACTAAAGCTCTGAGGTTCCTGTGTATAGTGCACCCAAAGTGGCCGCATGACAGGCATTCCGTGAGCGTAACACGCATAAAAAAGTGTATAGATGTACGGCAGCAGCGAGTAGCGTTCACGAATAGCAGCGCGGACATGCGAGGTCGTCGGCTCACCAAACACCCAGGGCTCGCGACGAGCTGAATCGTGGTGTGCATGGCCACGGAAGAATGGCTGATAGGTAGCAGCCTGGTTCCATCGCGTGAGCAGCTCTGTGGACGGATTGCCAAAAAATCCGCCTACATCGGCGCCCACAAAAGTAAGCCCTGCAACTGACATAGACAGCAGCATCTTGGTAGCGTATCGTAGGTGGCCCCACTCTGCAGTATTGTCACCTGTCCAGACCGCTCCGTAGCGCTGCGAGCCGGCAGAGAAGGCGCGAGAGAGCACAAAAGGACGCTCCATATCCGCCGTCAGTTGCAGCTTCTCAGCAAACGCTGAAAGAGGCTCCGGAGGAGGCTGCTGACGAACAAGCTGGCCCTCCATAGTTGACCGCTGAAAGAGGGTGCCGTACAAGTTATGCCACTCGCGGTGCTCGACTCCCGCGACGCTCATGCAACCCTTGCGCATGGACACTTCCGGACCGTTGAAAACTGATGGCTCGTTCATGTCATTCCACGTGTACAGGTGCTTTGTACTTCCTTGGTAATTTTCATAGCGGAACTGGTGACGCCACCATGCACGCGCCTTGGGCGATGTAAAGTCAACGTATGACGATTCACCTGGCCAGCACCAGCCCTTGAAGTCATTGCCCTGCTCGTCTTTGATGAAGAGCCCTAGATTCTCAGCTTCTGTGTGAATGTAATACGGCTGCTTGTCACTGGACTGGCTGACCTTAATGTGTGGATCAACGATGGTCACAACTTTGCGACCAGTCCGCGCCACATCCTCCTGCATGTCCTTTGGTGTAGGGAAAGCGTGCTCGTCCCATGTGAAGTAGCGTTTGCCGTCAGTGTGCTCAATGTCGAGCCATATCACGTCGTACGGGATCAGATGCTCATCGAATCCAGCGTTTACACGAGCCACGTCTGCTTCGTTCTTGTAGTTCCAACGGCACTGATGGTATCCCAAGGAAAACAGAGGGGGCAGCTGCGCTCGCCCAGTCAGTAGCGTGTACTGCGAGAACAGATCCGCACTGCTGGGTCCTGCCAGCAAGAACAGATCAAAGACACCCGACTCGCTCAGCCAGTGGCTGGACTTGCTGTTTGCGCTTTTGCTTGTCCAAATATCCACGAAGGTCTCACTTGGATTGTTCCAGAACATGCCGACCGTGTTTTCCTTATTCGGAGCTACGAGCACGGGAATCGCACCATACAGCGCCATGGGGTTATCCAGTTCGTACTCAAACACATCCAGATTGTACAGCCGGTACGGATCGGACACCACTTTCTTCTTCTCTCCACTTCCTTCACTCACGTCAAGCGTGTCCTTGAGCACAAAATCCGTCGCATGCTCAGGAATACCGTACAGCGAGCGTGGTGCTCGCGCCGAGCCGTGGAACGACACATCAAGTCCGATGGAACTCGGGCCAAACTTCTTTTTATCCGTGTGTCCACCAAAAGACTCCTCCCAGCCTTTCACTTTGCCGTCAGCATTTACCGTAGTACTGGTCGTAGCCGACTGCTCCTCCTTCTTCTGCACCGTGCCGTCATCGTAGATGGCAAGACCGTCCTCTCCGTAATCCACAATCGTCTTACCCTTATGCGCATCCACTGCCGCTTGGTCAGCTGCTGCTCCAGCCTGCGCTTCAGCATCTACTTGATCCTGGCGAACCTCGTAGTGAAATTTGCCGTCATCGTTGGTGGATACCACCTTCTCTCCGTCCAGATACAGGTCCACACCAAAAGACCCTTTGCCCAGCTTCAACGCCGCCACTACTTGAGGCTTCTTGCCTCGTTGGTGTCCCTCAGGAGCAAAGAGCAGCACTTCGTTCTCATTAACTGAGGATTTCAAGCCGGCCTCAGCTGCAGTCAACTGGCGTACTGGTCGCGTTTCATCTGCTGCGGACACGAGGATGTCGTCGCTACTCCATCGGGTCTTGGGGTCCTTTGGATCCTCGAAATTCTCCCCTAGACGCACTCGCAGCGCCGGTACTGTGGCTTTGTCCTCATTGATGACAAAAGCTAGCGAGCCCTTTAGGTCGATACCGCCTGGTTGCGTCGTGTCCTCGACGAGAAACTCGACCAAATTGGCATCTGAGTCCGATCTGACGCTAGTGCGAACCACCTGAAACTTGGAACTTGAGTGTACATTGCGGTACTCGTGGCAGAAATGGGTCTGCTCGCACGTGCGGAACTTGCTGCGATCCACGGCGTTCGTTGGCGCCAGGGCGAGCGCCGTCACTGTGAGCAACAATCGCCACTGGTGGCCCATATTTGCTGTGAGCTCCACGTGGTCAGTTTACGAATGAGGGATGTCTGAGTGGCACTTCATAGAATTACTTCATATTATTATTTTTAAACAGTCGTTGAAGATGATGATCGACGAGTGCGATCTATGATAGATCGCAGTGCCGTCTTCTTCATCATTAAGTGATATGAATGAGCCATCAAATTGGAAATGCCGACTGCAGCAGCATCGTGGGAGTCAAGAACTGCGAGTGGCGTCACTTGAAAGGTTGATAGGGCCCTATACACGCAAGAATTTAGGCTTAGCTTATTACATTAAGCTTTGTAAAGAAGGTAGAAGTATGGCAGTTTAGACCTGATATATGAATTATAAACGAGTATCAAGTTCTCTATCCATCACTTCAGCTATCGTTCTTCCTGTCGTGTGGCGGACGTAGAATCCTGGCGGGTTCATTATGCTGGACCACGTTCAGCATTATTAGTTGCCTCTGAGCATGAATGATGGGTCACGCTTTAAATTTTTAACGCCTCAATGTACTCGGCGTGCTTATCTCACTTTTTCCTAAGATCCACACCATTTTTATCTAACTTAGCTTGTCGCTTATTTTGTGAGCTGATTCTTTTGTGAACATCCTCTTGACGTTATCACATCGTTCATTCTATTTTGGAGCAAAATATCACGTTGCTTTTCAAGCCTCGAGTTGATCCGGTCGACGAATGCTTTGCTAAGCAACACGGCTCTGATGTCGATTCGTTGCTGATCAACATCATCGCGAACGGTCTGTACTTCAAGCGCGTCAATCGTTTGATGGACTCGCCGACGGTCACGAACCAAAGCTATTCATTTGATCCATCGTCTTGAATACCAGATCAGTACTACAAATACGACTGCGGCACTCCTTGTTTGCAAGTCACTTCAAAATATCTTCGCAACGCCAACTAATTCAGCTTTCTGGCGATTGAGACCGAGCGTCAATGGAGCTCTCGGCCAGGTCTTTTCGTGCTCAGACAAGGACGTTCTCACAAGCTTGGCCAGCGACGCAAGGGTTGCACACGACATGAGCACCAGCACGACTAAATTACTCTATCATCCGAGAAACATACTGTGAGGTATGGAGATTTGGCATCACTAAACTTCTTGTTCATGTACTCGCACTGAACAAGTTGCGAATATGGCACCCAGTATGTGTTTCTATGAGCTACTTGTAGTTCACAAACCTCGTAAACACTTTCGACTTTACCTTAAGTAGATACACATGCACGAAACGTGTGAAATTGTCGACAAAAGCCACCGCAAATTGTGCTTTCTCTTTTGACCACAGCTTCATCGGACCCACAACACCAGAGTGGATGTTGTACAATAGACCACCAATCTTCAACTTCCGGACTATCTCAAAAAGGGACTCACTGTCATTTTTCCATAACACCAGCCAGTGCATGGCACGTTACTCGCAATCTGCTTGTCTTGAGTAGCTTATGGAACTCCATCTACTGCGCGCGATGCCAACGTCATCGTCAAAAAGTGTAATGCAATTTCCCCCCCCCCAACGTCATCGTCTTATTTGACACATGGCCTAGGCGTTCGTGCCATAGACTTTCAAGTGATACTCCCCGCACTTTTCGTCCGCCACCACGTCCAGACAAAAAAATGTCGCGCTTCTCCACACGCGCAACTAGATGCTTGTCAAAATTGATAGTGCACCCATTACCAAAGAGTCTAATGGACGTACCAGTGAATTTGACAACAGGCGCCTATCCAGAGTAGACACATAAAGCGTCTCTGCCACTCTAATTTATCCGACCTCCATCGACCAAGAAGCAAATAATTCTAGCACCACGCGCTACTCACTTGCCACTACAATATCGGTCATGTCTGTTATGCCGTGATCTACGAAGTCTTCTCGACAGAGTGTTAGTGCAAGCTGGCCTCACTATCCAGCACTCGCTATGCCGTTGCGTTTCGAATACAAATTCATCATGTTTGTCGCTCTTGCTAAGCTGCAGGCACTCTGTGTACCCGTGTTCAGTTTGATTGCACTCAAATCATCGTGTTGTCTATCATGTGGTTGAACTTGCTGGTACCATCACGACGACTGCTTGTCTCCAGCGTACTGCTACAGTCTTGCGACATCCCAATTACTTTTGCAAGCAGAAGCATTGAGCGCTTTCTCTTGCTTCTTACGATTCTCTAGCCTTTCGGGCTCACGGTGAGACATCTCATAAGCTAAAAAGACTTGAACTCTTCTTAACGGCGCAGTGTAAAGTGAAAAGTGATGTTAGAATCGCAAGCTTAGCAGACTTGCTTTACAAGTATTCTCTGCTGTCTATGCCCTAGATTCCTGCGCAACTTGAACAAGCCATGCAAGTTGTTGTTTTTGTGTATGTCACACAATCTGTGACACTGTGCAGCTTCAGATAAAGACTCACGATCATCAAACGACGCATGCTCTTCATCTGCGCCTTCGCTGAACGATCCGGTTCAGCAAAGACCATCCATTTCGATGATGTCAGCGCCATCAGCCCGTCAATTCTTTCTATCACCCGTGACAGGCGGCGTCATTCAATAGTAAAAAGCAGTTCGATGACTATTGCGCACATTACGAGAAAAACTGCTGGTGTAACGTACCAATATAAACAACGAACGACATCCGACGGTTGCGGTGTCGCCACCAAGACGCACTCTCCTTTCCTTTTTTCTTGCGTCTAGTTGCACCTTGAACCACATAGAGCTTCGTGTGCGTTACGACTGCGAGCCTTTGCAGCAAGAGGCAGCTGACGACAAGAACGACTGTTTATCGCCAACTGCTTTATTCAACATAGCATGGATCAAGTGCATGCAAATGTGTAGAGTTTGCTCAGCCAAGCTACCTCAAAGGAATGAAAGTTTGAGCTGTTTCATTAGTTACGAGGATAAGAAAACGCTAGGCTACAGCAATACTGCTACGTGTAGCAATAAACCAGATATACGCTTGCCCTTATCGCTTTGTGCTTAACGACAATGCGTTTGATTGTAAATTGAACTCGCGTTCAAGTACTTGAGTTGCTGGTACAAGTACAATGGCTGCTACGCCACTCTTTTCTCTGTTCTCTCGTATTGCCCATTATCTAAAAGTGAACTCACTGAGCTGCAAGGTTACTTTCAACTGCGCTGGAGTCTTTGACGGACGCCTGTGATATCAGAACAACGCATTCGCTCAATCTGTGTTGGCTGAGCAAACTCCACACATTTACAGGCACTTGATCCAATAGCGCAGTTGGCAATGAACAGTCGTTCTTGTCGTCAGCTGCCTTTTGCTGCAAAGACTCGCAGTCGTAACGCACACGAAGCTCTATGTGGTTCAAGGTGCAACTAGACGCAAGAGAAAAGGAAAGGAGAGTGCGTCTTGGTGGCAAAGCCGCACGCCGTAGGACGTCATTCTTCTTTTCACCCTGTCCGACGTAAACCTTCAGTCTTTGTCTGGGCGCTCTTTCACTATGAAGCTTAGTGCCATCCTGCTCGTTGCAAACAGTCTAGCATCAACTGTCTCCGCCGCAATTTCTACGACCGACTCGACAGATTTGGCGGCGGCGTCTTTGACCACGAATAACTCGTCTAGATCGAATGCTTCGACTTCGAAAGCCACTGTTTCGTCATCATCGACCGTGACCAGCTCTAGCACGTCAAACACAACTACCGCATCGGATTCGGACGCTTTTGCCAATCTCAAGACACAGACGTATCCTTCCGACTCGTACCACATGCCTGCTGTGCGCGTTGTCCACGCTCGTGTGCAGAGTGACGCTCCGATTCTTGTGGACGGCGTGTTCGTCTCGAGCTTTGGTGGCGATGAACTCGAGGCCGGCTACTTGAGTGCCATGGACACAGTCAACACAGCATCTGTGGAGGGAGCGCTTATGTACGTGCAGGCCGAAGGCATCAACGTGAATGTCCGTGCTGAGGAGGAGCGGTGCGAACGCAAGTCTGGCATGGCAAACATTGTCTTTTACGAGATCATCCTCGTGCAAACGAACGAAACGTTGGCTCAGTTCCAGAACTCATGGGGCAAGACACCCGAGTACGGCCCTATGCTGCCAATGGACAGTGGCCGCTGCACACCTCTTTCAGGCGACGACGACTTCCCCGCTGGCTGTCTGCAATTCAATGGTGATGACGGTCAGCCGAACGTTGGCCCTTTTATTGGTGGTGGCATCAAGGATGACGACGTGCGAGCCCCATATCCGGATAATTACTGGTTCTCCTTCCCGGGCACGTGTCCGCTGGAAGGCTGGAGTGACAAAACGGACGAATGTCGTGCGAAGACCCGCAAGGGGCTGTGCAACTATGGTGAAGGCCCCGATGGAGTTGAGTGCACGTTTGCCTACAATGTCTTGGGCTGGGTCACCATCGACGACATTGTGGGTATCACCGCTATCGAGAACCCAGACACGGGCTCCACGTATGCCAACTTTACCGAGTGGTGTCTGGCGGATTCAAACAACACCGAGTTCTCTGCAGACGCCGAAAGTGGAGAGTTTGAAACAGGACTGCCATTCTGGGAGGACCCGCTCAACTCGACAGCTAATGCTGCTCGTGCGGAGGCTGTAATTGTCACGTACAAGGAGACGTTGTCTTCAGGCTCAACGCAGATTAAGGACAATGTGATTGCCGCCTTCCGTGCTCTGCCTACGCCGGAGGAACTCGCTGCTGCGAACCCACCATGCTACATGACAGTAAAAGCTTGCGGGTCAGGTAACGGGTGTAAACGTGTTGGATATTCGCAGCTCTGCACTGAGTGCGAGGCTGATGAGGGCTGTGAGACCAGCGGAGACGGCTTTGTGTATCCGTCGCTTGTGAAGGCTTTCACGACTTTGTCTGAGAACGAGACTACGACCAGACTGCCAGACAGCAGTAGCCCAGACGCTGCTTCTTCTGAATCTACTGCTGACTTGAGCAATGCAGCATCTGTGACTTCCACAGTTGTATCTGTAGCCGTTGGTCTTATGGCTGCAGTGCTTGTCCTGTAAGACGAACCTCCATCAGTTGCCATTTTCCTGCCAAGGTTTTTGCTCTCGAAAACAATTTTATTTAATCCAATAGCGGTACGGCGTCACTACATACAGAAGGGCGTAACTCTACAAAGCATCTCAGTGCCCATGGACATCTTGTTGAACATCCTCTTCTATGTTGCTGTCACCCGAAAAATGCTCCATCTATATCTCTCCCTTTTTTTTGATTAAGATGACACAATAGCGATCAACAACCTCAAGACCAAAGTACTAACATGCATTCTTGTTTCTCATTCGTTCATCGTCTCCTTTGTGTCTGCATCGTCACTCTTTCAATCCAAAACAAAACAAAAAGAATCGCGACTTGTCGTACATCATTAGCAGCAACTGCTCTTGTCTTTGCCAGTGTCCACATGCGTAGCTCCTCTCACCCTCAGTCCGTTACTTCTCGAAGCGCCCGCATTAAACCCCTTATCCTCCACAATCTGAATAGGTTGACCTCGTCCCCCGCTGCGGCTTCTCGGGGGCTCCTCTGTCCTGTTCACCTGTGTCTGTTGCGTCTGCATCTGTGTAGGTTTTTTCTCTTGTCGTGTCTTGCTAACTGAAGATCTTGCCAACGGCTTCTCCTCTTCCTCCTCCTCTTCGTCGTCATCTGCAATCAATGTGCTGCCTTTCTTCTTCTTGCCGCTCGTACGACTCAACATGCGACGTGTGAGCTCCACGAACACGTCCTCTAGCCCTCGGTTGAGCTTAGCGGATGTGTCAAAATGCGCAGCTCCTACCGACTCGGCGTACTTTTTGGCTTCGTCCTCCGGCACCTTCCGGTTGCGGTGCAGGTCACTTTTGTTACCGGCAATGCAGATGGAAATGTCGTCCCCCACGATGCGCCGCAGCTCACGCACCCACGTGCGGACTTTGCGAAAAGACTCGGCATCGGTGATATCGTAAACTAACAGAGCACTATCAGCGTCACGGTAGTATATGGGGCCCAGCGCATGGAAGCGCTCCTGTCCCGCCGTGTCCCACAACGAGAGCGCCACGCGGCGATTATCCACAAGTAGCCGCTTGTCCAGATACGAAGCCTGTAGCGTTGAAACTTGCCGCTCGTCGTATTCGCCTTTAATGTATCGTAGAAGAATTGACGTCTTGCCTACGCGGCCTACAAAGAGCAAAGGGAGAGGGGGTGAATATTCACGAACGACAGAGGGAAGGGTCATGAGAGTAAAGAGAGATTTCGGTACCTTCGCCCAATAAGACGACCTTAAACTTCTTGGTCGAACGCTCCCCCATTGCAAATGCCAAGAAGGGGGAAGAGCAAGAGAGAGTGAAGGTCTAATACGCAGACAACTGGGGAAGTGGGGATTCAGTGGCTTTTTGCGTTCTTCTCTTCTTCATAAGAATACGAGATTCGTGATTGGCGAAAAGTAGACCAAGTCGTTTCTTCCAATAAAAGAACCGTAGCTTTGGCGAGAGGAGTAAAAGAAGCGCTGATTGGTACAGCGACTTCAATCGAGAAAATGCGGCGTCTAATGCGGCGGCCGCTGTTGGCGGGCGCGCGTACAACGTTTAGTGGCACGAGCAGCAAGTTGAGCCTCGACAGTCTCTTAGGAAAGAGACTACGTGCGACGGTTAAGGAGCTTTCAGTCGAGATGCTGCCAGCGCTCAAGGTGTTGTCCGAGAGTCTGGGATTGCTACGTCACAGTCCAGCGTTGCGCAATTGGAGCACCTCGGATTGGCTCGTGGGGCTGTCTGTCTTGGCCCAATACAAGACCAAGCAGCGCGCTGCGGGACTACACGACAAAAAAGTGCTCGCAAAGGCGCCTGTAGTGGACCAGGTACTGCTTTCACAGTGCCGTGTGCTATTCTGTGTCAGTGACCCGTGCTGATGTACACATTCACACAGGCATTACTAGACAAACTACTGCGCTACGTTCGCGTGTGCGACGCCGTGTACGCATCCTCGGTTGATTCGTTCTGTAAAGAGGCTGCTGTGCGGCTGGACTGCGTGCTGCGAGCGCATCCGGGTGGCGTTGTGTCGCCCAAGTGCGTCATTTTGGCCGACCACGACCACCAAGAGCTGATCCTGGCGGCACGAGGCACCGCGTCGCTGCTGGACTTTTGCACAGACCTCTGTCTTCATAATGAGCCCTTTCAGAGTGGCCAGGGGCATCGTGGCATGGTGCACTCGGCTTCTTGGTTGGTGCACCATCTGCGCGGTGATCTGCAGGAGTTGGCGAGAAAGTACCCTGACTATCGCATCGTCGTGACAGGTCACAGTCTAGGAGCAGCAGTTGCAGCACTTACTGCCATGCAGCTGCGCGAAGAGTTTCCAACCATAGAGTGCTACGCGTTTGGTACGCCAGCTTGTGTCACTCAGGAGCTAGCCACTGGTAGCTATGATTTTGTGACGACGGTAGTGAATGGCTATGACTGCGTACCGCGTCTGCATCAACACTCGCTGATGAAGTTACAGGAAGAAATTCATCGCTTTGATTGGCGAACAGCACTGAAAGAAATGGTGACGGAAACGATCCACAAACAAAAAGTTGCCGTGGGGAAGCAGCAGAAAGCAAAGCTTGAAGAACTGCAGGTAACATTGCAAACAATGGACCCTCTTCAACTAAAACAACGTACGAGCAAAGCTGCAGCTAAGCTGGGCAAAGCAAAACGGGTAAGAGACACTGAATTGGGCCTTGCGGTTTTGACAGGTGGTCCTAACGCTATACAGGTTGCGTCCGACAACATTAAGGATTTTGCACACGATGTCGACACTTTACTAGGTGACAAGCTGGACGCCGCCTTCTCCGTCTTCAAGACGGACAAGCTTTCTTTGGAACACGTCTCGTTCGTCAAGAAGTTGTTGAACCATGGGGATGTCAAAGAAGGTATTGGATTGTATTCAGCATCTCTATTTCGTAACGAGGTTCACATCCATTGCGCGTTGTTGGGTGGGTGCAGGTGATTCTTTCTGGTGGAAGCGCATGGATGAGAGTGTTACTGCTCTAGAACGTTTGTCAGCAGCTGTCAAGAAGCCCAAGGAGCTTGAGCGTGTGTTGATAGAACTGCGGATGGTTCTTGAGAGGTCTTCTGCATCATCAAGAAAGCCGTCGAAGAGCAATGATGGTCACGGTCAGTGTTATCTTGCCATTGAGTGTGATCGTAAGCCAAAATCTAAAAGCTGGGTGTTACTTGTGAAAGATGGTGCGGCCAAAGCTTTCCAGCCGCAACTTATTCACTCTCAAGTGGACAACATAACTGGTGCGACTGCATCATTGAAGACACGGATCGGCAATCAAGTGTAAGCTGCTTTGTTTTGCTCTCAGTGTGAAGTTGTCTTAATGGCTAACCGACCGCTGTCATTCTTATAGATCAAAGGTATCGACTACTGTGACCTCTAATGTAAAAGACTGCGTTGTCACGATAAAAGAAGAAACGGAAGCGCTGGGCGCTATTGTACGAGAAGAATTTGACGAAGTCACGACCTCAATTTCTCGTAATCTGCCGTTTGCCATTGGATTGCATGGTCGAAACACCAAGGACGGCCAGTCAAGTAACCAGGTCAAGCCAAGTCATCGTGGAGAAATGTTCGCGGATGCTGATCCTTCACAATGGATCAAGGGCGAGTCGCGAGAAGAGATTGAGCAGAAATGGAAGGAGCTCGAGCAAGATCAAATACAGTGGGAAAAGGACAATAAACTGCAGCATGGACCGCTGTTCCCTCCAGGTCGAATTCTCTACCTGAACCGCGCAATCCCTTCAGGTACTTCGACAAAAAGCACAAGCACTGGTAGCAGCACCATAATCGATCACGAAGCATCCGACGTGGTGGAGTTTGTGGAAGTTGCTATAGATGAGTTTAGTCGTGTGGTGCTCTCGAATCGCATGCTCCTCGATCATCTCTGTACGGACTACGAGCGAGTTCTCGAGAATCAGGCAAAGCTGTTGAAGTCCACGTCTGACGCCACTTGACTACCTTAATGCCGCTAAGTATCTTACCGCGAACATGAAGAAATCAATAACCTGCCATTCAATTGAACCCGACTCGGTCCTTAGTCGACACTTCCAGTGCCCCCCTTCATACGCACAAACTAATGTCACTACACTTTACTTCATGGCGAATCTCCAGCGCGTTGAGACGCTTCCCTTTCACCCGCAGGTGATAGAGGCGGCAAACTCACCCGCACTTCGCGAGCTTCGCGTGTGAGGAAATTGAGCATAGCGACGCTGCGACTGATAGCGGAATGCATGATCGCCGCCTGTAAGAACATGTTGAGCGCTTCCTGTCGGTACTTTGCCACGGGAGCTCGCGTACTTGGTAGAAAGGTTCGTGGCGGTAGTGGAGGAAGCCCATCTACCACATATCCGGCATCCTCCAGCTTTGCACATAGCTCCCGGAACTCACTAAACCGACGAAAGACCGTCCACTGGTAAGGTCCTCCATACACTTGAATTTGAAACACACTGAATGACAGCAACTTGTCGACTGCACGGTCTGGCACGTTGGCATGGGCATCTTTGTTCTGCAAATGACAAACTTCAACACGCACGGAGCGTAGAGGCTGCGACTGGAGATCATCATTCGAGACTCCTGAGACGGTAGTGTCTTGGACATTTTCCATGAGCACGTGGAGATCCGTACGGTCTTCCTCGTTGGTTACCAGTCCTGTCGCCCCGCTACTAAGACGTCTCCCACCAGCAATGCGAGACTCTTCCTGACTCTTTTCAAGATTCAAGAGCAGATACCGCGTCGCCGACACATCGACTCGTGCTGAGTCTACAGCCACTCGAAAGTTGGTCGCTGCGACTTCATTGTCGCATTCAATGTTGTAGGATCGAGACGGGGACGTCGTTTGGCCGATCTTGAGCGTAGCGCCTTCGACAACAATCTCGAGCGTCGAATCGAGCGCAACTTCCCACAACTTCTGTCCAGTCTTGCCGCTTAGGCAAATGAGGCGCTTGTCCGTGAGCAACAAGAGGCCGCGGTGTGGCTCAATGCCGTAATCCGCATGATACACATAACTTCAGCAAACCAACAACACACATCAGACAACGTTCCTATAAAGCACGTCAAGAGTCTACACGTACTCGTCCGTGGCATTCAACGAAGTCAGGAGCAACACGGCGTATCCTCGGGACTCTCTCTCCGAATACGACACTAGGACGCCATCCGAGCTGCACAAAGTTACAAACACGTAAGTCTTGCGTCGCAAGTAGTAAGAAGCCGACAGCTAGGACAGACGTACCAGATACGACGCGGGAGTCGGAAGCGTGTGACTGCGTCAAACGCATTGCGGTCGGTACCATCCAACGACTCTGCACTTGTCTTTGCGCCACGTGAAAGACTCGTAAGCAAATCCAGAAAGCCGGCTGTAGGCTTGACAATCAAACCCGCCACACCCTTGCCGATACCCACGACGAAGCCACCTGCGCCGTCTTGTTCCGCACCACGCACCGGTGCAGCTACGACCCCTTTGATTCCATCCCAGACCCCTCCCATTAGTCCTTTGCTGCCTTCTGCAATTGCATCACCGAGGTCGTTGATTCGTTTGATCTGTCTCGTTGACGCCCGTTGTCGCTGGACATTGTACTGCTCATCCATCGCCAACAAGGCAATACCCTTACCAAGTGTCTCGGTGATCTTCCCAGTCGTGTGAAAGATCCCTACCGCCGTATTGCGCAGTAAACTCTTTGAGCCTTTCGTCATGCCCGTGCGCAAGTTGTCAATTCGCAAGCCGTTCTCGTCCTCGAGCAACATTTGTGCGGGCGTGTAGAAGAAATCCTTCACCCCCGTACCCAATGTGCTCACAAGGCCAATGGGATTGCCCAAAAAGTCCACCGAGCCCATGATGCTGTACCAACTACGCAAACCATGGTGCAAATAGTGCTGCATGGCGTAGAATGCCAGTGTGTGCGTGGTCTCGAGCAAATTCTCGACGTAAAACTCGGGGATCCGGATCGGTGCCTGGTCCAAATTCGAAACCAGCGCCGCGGCCGCACTGATGAGCGTACTCAGGACCGACGACATGTCCGGCGACAGCTACAAGGGCCACGACAAGCACACAGATTAGTCACAGAGTAGCGCCACAATCGCCATCCAAGCACTTACCAGCGACAGCAAAAGCGACCGATCGGCAGTGCTCGTGAACGTCACATTGACCTTGACCGGACATAGCAACAGCCATCGCAAGAGCACCTTCATGTTTGCTCCTCCACCGCCTCGTGAACTGCCCAAGCTTCCACCTGCAGCAGTGGACAGCAACGTGGGCGTCGACCACTCAATCTCCAAGAGCTTGAGCGCCAAATTGGAGCCGAACTCGTCGCCCGAGCGCTTTGTCTGCTTGTTCGCACGTGCATTCGGTGCGGTATGAGACCATTCGACTCCAGAAAAGACGTGGGCCAACGCAACAAGCGTCGCGTCTTCAAGCTTGATTTCCAGCTCTTGAAGCTGGCCAAAGATGTAGTCAAACTGGATCACATTCTGCTGCCGGCTAAAGACTGCCATGAGCTGCACAGTCGGCAAGAGCATGGGGTTTTCAGCTCCAGTGTTGATCTTTCCTCCCTTTTCACGCGCCATCGTGTGGCCTTCTTCCTGCATTTGCGTATCAAGCAAACGCATGGGATGCAGTAGCACTGGATAGTTCGTGTCCAAGAGTTGATTGTCAATTTGAAAGTGTCCGACACGGGCATTAATCACTTTCTTGCCGTCCGAGATCTGGCCGTAGCTCAATTGAATACCTGCTGACGCGTTCTGGTCCGAAAAAGACACACACAGCACCTCCTGTGGCTGTTGCGGACCCGTAGCGGAAGCCACCGAGCTCCACGCGCCATCATCAACAATTGAAATGCAAATGCGTGCGACTTCGAGCTGGAAATGAAGACTCAGGTCTCCCTGTTGATGAGCTGCTCGGAGCGGGTTTATGAAGTCCCACTTCAAAGCAAGGCGCAATTGACCGATTATCTCGAGTGCCGAGTGGCGTTGCGAACGTTGCTGGGGCGAGTACAGCGCACAAATCCTCTCGTTGAACGTGAGCGCCGATGGTTCGGCCATGGGGTTTCCATCCATTGACATGGGGTTTCCTGCACTCGAGAGCGATGATGGTGGTAATGGGACCCAGCATTCCGCAAGCAGCACGTCAAAGCGCGAGTCTTGTTTGCTATGATCAAGATGGTCCATCATCGCGTCATCGCCAAAGAAGTACAAAAAGGGCACAATGCTTGACTCCTGTGACGCTGATAGACCATGATCCGAGGTCTCGTTGCGCAAGTACACGCGCACGAGCACCCGTTCGTCGTCAGCTTCGGCAGCCGGCTTTGTGTTGGTTGTTTCCACGAATTCTACGCGTCGATTCCACTCGGCATCGTACTTTCGGAGCCCAATGTCTTCGTCCTCGGTCTGGGCACACGAAGGCCGCATGTTGCGGAACGTCATGCGCTCGGTCGTCGTCGGCTGGTATAGAAACGATAGAGTAAAGGTTGACTTGGAGGCTTGAGCTTGAGCTTGAGCTTCGACGCCTTCACCCCAATGCATGGCCTTTTCAATCACGGCAAAGGAGGCGTCACGATGAAGGTTCACGATCGACTTGTTGTTTGCAGCAATCACCGTGTCACCAATACGGATCTTGCCTTCGTATAGAAGAGCACCACAAGGACCGTCACACACTACGCCTTGAACGAGTACGCGTCCGTTCCGATGGACGAGATCAAGGCCCAGTATCTGACCTCGGGGGAACTCGTGGGTACGAACTTGCTGCAAGTGCGCATGATTGCCCAAAGGCCCTGCCATCGATGGCCCTCCAGACGACGTTAGGCCGCTCTTATCCGCCTTGGTCGAGTCTGTAGCCGTCGTACCCGAAGACTTTGCAACTGCGGACAGAGCAGAGCGCGTAGACTCTTGATACGTGATGGTACAATACACTTTAGGCTCTAGATGCTCCATCGGTCCTTGTTCGTGCTTGAAATTACTCCGAATCACTTCTGTGGGGATCTCAAGATTCGAGACTCCGATCAAAACGGCAGTCAAACGCTTTTCGTCCCCCATTTCTTCATAGACGCTATCGCTCATGGACACGTCCGTGGTCACTGAGACAGCGGAGCCTCGAACTGAGCTACTGCTTGGGCCATGAGTGCTACTGGAGCTTTCATCTGCAGCACTTGAGTCTGCAACAAAGTGCGAAAGCGTCGACTTTTTCTCTTCCAACGACAGATCCGGCACAGCCCGCAACGCTGCTGGGATATTTGCGCCACTAGTCGACGTATCGACTGCTTCGTGCTCAAGGAGAAGCTTTAGCTGCGACTTGGAGCTAACCAGCACGTCCAATTCTCTCTTTAGCTGGTACGCTGACAGTATGTCCTTGAGCTCCTTCACCGTGTCCAAGCGATCTCTGCCTTCTCCACTCGACTCGGCAGCAGCCGATCGAGTCGTGGCCATTCGCCGGCAACACATTTGAAAACGGATCCGCGCTTCATTCTCGACGGAGCGAGACCAGTCTCCACTTTTTCGAGCTACACGCACCGGTGCAAGAAACTCGACGACTGGCGTCTCGTAAGCTGCGTCACTTGTAGCTGTGGTCATAGCAGCGGCACAATACTCTTGCAACGGAATGCGTGCCGTGGCAATGACCGAAGACCCAAAGAGAATCTTGTCGGCTTCTCGTATCTCCACGATGATCTCCGTCCCAGCGCCAACTTCATGCTCATCGTCCTCCTCGCATAGCACTAAAGCACTCAGCACTGCCTTTGAGTTCGATGCAGGAAGCCAGCGTGGAAACCGCGTGGTCGACTGAGGAATGAGTTTCGTCCGAGCTTCTTCCTCGGCGGTCTTTAACGAGAACGTGATGAATGGCAGACACGATGTCAAGTCACTTCGTCCAGCTTGAAGAAAGACTTCTTCCAAGTACGTTGCATCGACAAGCCGGACACAGAGCGCCAGTGCTGCGACCTCCTTTTCGTCGACCGATGGCACAACAGCGTCTGCTTCATTGCCTCGTACTGCTGCTCTTTGAGTCCCCTTGTCGTTTACCGCAACCTTCTCTTTCACCGTCGTGACGTCCGTCGCAAAGCGCACCCGCTTTTTCTTGGCCGGAGCCTCTTGCACCGTGTCATCGTCGGATCCATTCGTCAAATGAGCTGTGTGCGCCGCAAGCACATGCGAAATAAAGACGATTGATGTGTTGTAGCGCTTCCAGCTTCGAAGAAGCGTTGCGCGTCGTCTTCGCTTGTGCTCACCCGAAAACCCCGGCAGCATGTCGGTCACGAGCAAAGTCTTGGTTGTTTCATCCAGCAGTACTTCCGCCCACAATCGTTTCTTGGCCATGCCCTCCGACACATCGATCGTCGGCAGACACTGGAGCTTTTTCAGCTGCACCTCAAAGCTCGCAACCACGTGGGCTTGACCATCAGTTGCTGCTCGAGAAAGCGCCGAAATCGGTGGATTGTGGTCGCCTCGGTCGGCCAACGGCTTTGCCTTCAACTTGTTTGAGTGACGACCGCGTAGGGAGTGTTCCTTTTGCAATGCACCAATGCCCAGCCCTGCAACTTTCTGTACTTGGACAAACACGGTCGGAAACGCCGAGAAGCGGAAGGGCACGTAGTCGATTGAATGGAACGGAAGCACGGGCTCTTCGCCTTCAAAGCCGACCGTCAAATTCCCCTTGTCGTCCTTCACAAGCGTCTTTTGCCACACAATCAGCGCCAAGTTGCTGCACTCGTTCTTGATCTTGAAGGGCACAAAGCCTTCGTTTTCTTTCTGCTTTACCACCGTCAGTGTATGCTCTCGATCGTTCTCTTCGTACGCATACGACGACGGCGGTGAAAAGTGAAGGGCTGGACTACCCTCTTCCAAGTACACCAAAAAGGAAGGATCATGAAGCTCCACCGCCACGTTCAATTGAATTCCTTCCGCTAGCATCCGATCGGCGTCACTATTGTCATCCTTGTCCTCGTCAAACATGCTCGCTTCGTCGTCTTCATCCATCGGATTGTACTTCCATGTCCCTCCTTCAAAGCATCCAGGAAGACACGGCGGTGCAGGCCGGACCTTGGACTTGACGCGTAGCACGAAATTGCCCACGGAAGAAAGTTCAAAGGGTGCACTCCATTGCGACGATGTGACAAAGGAGACCGCGTCCGGCACGTCGTGACGCTTGTCCGGCAAGACAAAGCGAATTTGAACACGTAGAGGCAAACGGGAATCGCTCCAATGAAAGATCTTGGTCTCCTTTGGTTGAAGCACAATCACTGCAGTCGGATCCGTCGAACGCTCCTGTCGAACGTGAATCCCAAATTTGCTCGACGTGTTGATGAAGTAGTAGCGTGGCACCAACGTCACGACACGAGATCGCGAGAATTTCTCGGGTCCTTGCTCGATCATCACGCCAAACTCGTACTGTTTGAAGGTCGACTTGAGTCCATCGGGTGGAGCTCCAAATTCTGCGATCGTCGAGAGCAACGACCGCGCATCACGAGACCGATTCGTTGGCACCAGAATCTGGCCACGCACTCCCACAGCGCTAATGTCAAAGAGCTCCGACTGGACCTCGCGTACGTTCACGTCTCCTTTGATGCCAATCTTCATTTTCGATACAACTTGCTTGCTCTCGCACGAAAAGACCGAGAGCGACACGGCCGACGATTCATAATCAGCGTCGCCTTTGTCGTCATAGAGTCGACTTGGGTGATTGGAAGGGATCAAATAGTCATCGGCAGTATAAAATGCAAGCGAGAGCGACGTACGATCGATGAGCCAGTACTCCGTGAAGACGCGGCATACAACCGAGCAGAGCTTATTGAGAGCTCGTGATCGTAGCTTCTCGACTTGTGTAATCTCGACGCAAATGGTGAGTTTGTTGGCAGGTGTAGGAGCTTCCAACTCGCTGTCGTCGCGCATGTTCAATTCAATGCGCTCACAGAACGATTGACAGCCGTAAATGAACGTATCCTTCGACCAACGCGAAAATCGGCGCAGCTCAATCTGTGGTAGTGCAAGGCTCAATCCGACCACCGTTGGCGTCTGCACAAGCTCCCCATTGTCCAAATCTCGCTCCAGTATGTCCAATTCGGCAATACAAGCAGAGCTTCCCGACGCCACCTTGCCGTTAGTCCCTGAAAAGGAGGCCGCATTCTTTGCCACCCACACAACTTCAGCTTCGGCCTTCATGCATACGGTACGATACGACAATTCGTACGGCACGAGGTTCTCGAGCACAATAGGCGGTCGTAACGTGATCGTTGTCTCGTGGCGCTCGGACTTTCGCAGTGCCGTCAGGATCACTTGGAACGGTGGGAGCGAGACCCCGAATGGAACGTCTGCCGCATCTTCACCTCCTGTGCTTGGATGGACATCCCAGTAGAACGTCAAGGCCTTGCGAAACTCTAGCGAGCCGACATTCTGTCGACGATTAGCGCGACCGTGAAGCCTGGCATCGTTGGAACGTAGCAGCGATGCGATGGACAGAACGTCCGAGCATTGCACCTTTCCATTCGACAAGAGCGGACGGAAGGCGATCGTCCCTGACTCGAGGTACTGAATGGGAATGTAGTGAGCCATTGTGCCGCCCGGCTCGATGGTTTCCTCGCGCTGATCATTGTAAATCACTTGTATCGGAACGCTAAAGAAATTCGTCAGCTGGACCTTCCCTCGAAGTCGCAACACGAGGGTGCCTTGCTCGGCCACCGTCTCGCAAATGATGCTTTCCCCATGCCATGAATCGCGTTGTTTCCCGCCGCTCTCGAGGTGAAGATAGCTTCGATTCGAGTACCCAATGGGCACGGGAATCGCCTTGGACGAGCTGGTTTCTTGGCATTGCGATTGCGGCTTGAGCCACAGCAAACGACGGAGCGGTGACGTCACGCATCCTGCCGGTGCTTCGTGGGCCACGATTTCCGTCGCAATGCGCTCCCCACTCTCAACTCGGATCCACTTTGTGTCGGGCGATGAAATGTCGTTCAACATGGTCGACAAACGCCGACGACTCCAAGCCGTGACGTTGAACATCGCCGCTCCTGCTTTGAGGATTTCGTCATTGACGTCAGCACCCGGGACCTCCGTGGGCATTTCAATCGAGCCCGTGGGTCTTCGTGAAGTCGATGGCGTTCCCCCCATTGTAGACGATGCATTACCAGCGGAGGACGACGGATGCGTCGCGACGACAAACGGAATACCGGACTGATTGTCCACATAAATGAATGGACCGAGACGTGACGAAATGGCCTCATCGGCTGCCGTGACTTTGGTCACCAATGCAAAGAAGTGCACGAGCACATTGATGACATTCCGTGATACGTTGAGATTGAAGTCGTCTTTGACCACGACCATGAACGTATTCGCCAATCGCGCACCGTCTTGAACGTCAGGCTGTTCCAAGAGCTCTCGATAGATGAAATTCTTGGATTCCCACGAATGCGCAGCAGCATTTGTAAACACTTCGGTGCGTGAAGACCGAAAGAGACACAGCGGCATGCCGTCGCACCGCAGAGCAGCTCCCGTCGGTGAAATGGACTCTCTCTCCGACATGCAGTAGTCGCACAATACCCCACCCAGTCCGTGATACGCCATGTTGACCTCGAAATCTTCGAGCACTGGTTCCCAGACCGCCAATTGAGAGTTGTAAGCTTGTATGCCAAACCGTAAGCTAGTCAACGCGGTAAATTTGTCCTCCAACCTGCCTCGAATGTCGGCGTGCAACGTGGCCACCCGAAAGTGGAGCAATGGTAGAAGCATGTTGTGAAAATCATTCACGATCGTCGCATTGACTCCTGGAAGCGTAAACTCCAAGATCTTCAAGTTGTCAAGGAACGAAGCGTAAGTCAAGAGCGATTTGCTCTTTTTCCTCTTCTTTCTCTCTGGTGTCGTCGCGTGACTCTCTCCAGTCGTGTCGGTCGTGTCTACTGCATCATCAATAGCATCACAAGCTCCGCTGACTGCATTGGAAGAAGCATCAACGTTAGCGCCACTCGTTTCTTCGCTCGACGGAAACCTCGACCTTGATCGGCTTGGCACAATCGACAACGCAAGGGGAATCGGTGCATCCCCAACACCGTTGAACATCAGATAGCCACCTCCTCGTGCGCTTGTTGTATCGACCGTGTGAGCGCCTTCAGCTTGAGGTCCTGACCGAGAAGAGTTGAAATCCATCTGCTGGCCTGCATCGCTTGCCACGCCAAACGTCTTGCCTTTGCTGAACGAGCGGTAAATT
Source organism: Pseudoperonospora humuli (assembly GCA_003991265.1). Taxonomy (NCBI): domain Eukaryota; phylum Oomycota; class Peronosporomycetes; order Peronosporales; family Peronosporaceae; genus Pseudoperonospora; species Pseudoperonospora humuli. The sequence continues at coordinate 20,786 of NQFO01000228.1, forward strand.
GTGAGCTCTTCCAGCACAATGAGTTCGCGGTCGTAGATGACACTCTTGTCCGAGTTAAACATGGTGCTTCCATGCTTCCAAATGGTCGTCTCAAAGGCTCCGGCCGATCCTTCGGGGCCTAAATACCCAATGGCACCAAGTTGATCGTACTTTCGGATAAGAGTCGGCTCCGGCACCGACTTAACGGAATCCTTTCCCGTAGTCGAAGCAGTGTCCACTGCTTCCTCGTCCAGCGACGAGTCCTTTGCCGTCGTCTCTTCCTTGTCTTGCTTGGCGTCGACAACAGCTTCCAAGATGATGCGGTCGCCATAGTAAATCTCATCGCCAATCTGCCGTCGGCTTTCCGGCGCCGGCAAGATGCGGAACGCTACGCTTTGCACCAATTGACGCTGCTGGGTCGTGTACGGCAACACAAGGTACCGCTTACGCCACGTTGAGTTGTAAAAGCCGACCACGGGACGTGTCTCTAAACGTCCGCGAAAACTTGCAGAGGCCAAATAGATCAACGAAGTGCCGTAGAGAGCAGCGGTGCGCTGTCGCTCACTTTTCTTGGAAGACGACAATGCCAGACTTGGGCGCGAGGATGACAAATGGTGTCGACGGCTGCCCCAGGACGACGTCTCGCTAGCAGCACCTCCTCCACCCGAGAGAGACGAAATCGAGGATCCCGACATTGACCGCACCTTTTGGTCCCCCTGTTCCGTCGGCTGTGCGGCAGTCAATGGACGACGCAAAATGTGCTCGAGAGCTGCGAGCATCGTACAGAAATCCAGATACCCAAAGCGGAGCTCCATCACACGGTCGAACGTCGTGCGAAAGCGGAGAAAATGCGAGCGAAGGTCCATTTGAATGACCGTCTCCATGTCAATCGGTTGCAAACAATCGGCAGATGCGGCTGTGGCGGCTTGTTCGGCCGCCCAAATGCCCTTCTCCGACAAGCGCGACGTTGCGTGAATGTTTTCCAGAGCGACACAAAAGTGCAATTGGTTTTGACTGTGCGCAGGAGATCGAACGGCTTCAATGTCGGGGCATTCGTCTTCGTTCGTTTGTTCGAGATAATTGAGAATGATCGTCGACTTCCACGACAGCATCAACGCGCGAGACCGGAGCTTGTGAGGATCCTCCACCAACAGCAACGCCGACGGACCCAGGTTCAGCTCCAAGCTGATTCGTCGATACGCCGGCGCTACCGTCAATTGTTCGGCATTCGTGCTTCCATTCCCATCGGTATCTTGACTACTCACTGAGCTATCGTCTTCAGCGCTCCATCCTGGCGGTATCGTCAAGAATTGAATCACGTCGTAGTGGATGTTGGATGGAATAACCTTGAACCCTGCGATATCAATGACCAGATCCATTCGTCCTTCCACTCCGACCACGGGGGGCGGCTTGTCCTTGCTACGGCTTGAAGACATTGACAAACACGCCGACATGTCTGAATCTGTTCGTCTTAGCGAGAGCTCTGAGCCAAACAACCCCACAAAGGCTCTCGACGAGACGCTCCGGAACTGCGTTCGAGGATTGCGTAGTCCGTTCCCATGGGTACTAAATGCCGGATCAAAGCCTACTGTCGAGACATCCACGTGGAAACTTTCGCGTCCAAACTGGACCTTGATTGCTTTCGGCAAACCTTCTTTGTACCGCTCAAACATGACAACGTCACGGTACGAAGTCGACATCTTTGAGCTCACACGCGAGTCTTGTATGTGCACACCTTCGAGCTCCATATCGGCCGTTAGTCGCTCGTTCGCGAGATTGTAATCGGCACGCACAGAGAGCACCGAGAGCGCTAGGATACAGATGGAGCCTTCGTGCGTTTTGCCCTTCTCGGCCAGGTCGAGATCTCCGCTACTCGAGGGGTGATAGCCGTATTGCCCTTGCAAAATCTCCATTGTAACTTCGGGAACATGAAGGTCGAGCATGATATGACGATCTTCGGCAACATCGGGGACCTCGGACGCACTTGTTCCGTTGCTTGCTTCATCGCCGTCCCCCATTGTCTTGCCAGAGGAAGAAGAGCCGTCAAAGCTACGAGAAAGTAGGAAATGGTGAGAAGAAACACGCGCCATCACTTTGGCGGGTGTTTCCGACGTGTGCGAGAAGCGATAGCGTGTGCGTTCACGGTAGTTCTGGAACGGCACGCGTAAGACAAAGGCGTATTGCTCTTGATTGCAGACTAAGCGAACAGGACTGTAGCTCATGGTCAGCTTGAGGTCAGCATGTGAGCGGAAATCCACCGACAAGGAGTAGTTTGTCAGCCCCAGCAGACTTTGCGTCACAAAGCCGCCATTGCCCACATCACTGCGGTCCACAAGTATGACCGACACGATTCGAAGTGCCTTCATATCCAGCTGCAGCTGCTTTAACGACGAATTCAAGAGCACTTTTGCCACAATGCGATTCTCCATCCCCAGGAAATTGTTCACGGCGCTCTCGTTCGAGGCTCGAAACGTGTCAAACCGAAGCAAGAGCGACTCCGACGACATTCGATGAGGAGGCATCTCCAGTATCGCGTCTTCCAGACGAATGTCGACGAGCGGGAACATTGACACGACGTCAGAGCCCAAGAACTCGCTCGAAGGTGCTTCGTTCTCAGCGTCTCCTTGCTTCTCAGCATCCATGTGGGGCTCGATAGGGTCCGTTTGGATGTCTGCAAGCTGGAAATCGCCCTCCCAAAGCGTATCAGCCTGCTCGCGCGATAAGATGGACAGAACCGTCTCCAGGAGAATGCCCTTCATCCAATAGTTCCGCATGTCGTCAACAAAACTGTAGAGAAAACGAATCCGCGGCGACTTGAGGCGGACTGAACATCGGCTACTGTAGCCTGGATGCCATACTTCCTGGATCGAGTCGGCCCCGTAGTACTGCGCTGCGCACGAAAAGACTGCGGGGACATTATCGAGCAAGTCAAGAATCTCACTGAGGGTCAGAACATGACCGACCGCGGCTTCATCGTCGTATTCGCACATCGTATCGCGATCAGTGCACACTTGGTCTGCGTTGGGCTCCGTGGATGTCGTTCCATGGGATACGATCTCACTCAGATGCTGGTCCAGTAGCGAGACATCGCAAATCTTCAATGAAGTCAGCGAAGCAAACATGCTCAAGTAGCGTGGGAATCGCTGGACACAGCAGCAAAACTGTTGTGCGGTTAAACTAGCAAATGCTGACGGCATTCCTTCCGGTCTTTGCTTGTCATCCAAGTGGAGAAACAGCGACAAACCTTCCACGTGGAGACGAAATTGCATCGATGCCGGCAAGTCTTCCTCCACATCATCGCAACTGCCTTTTGCTCCAGTCTCTTGCTTGCTTTCCTCCTCGGGACTAGGAGCTGGATGGGTATCCAAGAGCGACGATGCCACCCATACGCCCAGCTTTTTGGAGAAAGTATCTTCGTGGGCCTCCGCATCGACTGACGATAGAACCGATTGCTCTTCCATGTCCGTTGCAAACCTCGTTCGGCTCGCTGTACTCCCTTCACTGATACTTCGCAATGACGGAGGGGGTGGCGGCAATGGCTGCTCCTGAGAACCTCCGTCCTCCTTCCCGTGCTGGAAGAAAAACACGAACACTTCTGCAAGAGTGTCTTGATAAACGTCCACGGTCAACAGCCGCAAGCTAGCATCAATCGAAAGAGTCGTGATAAGCGGATCCTGCCAAGCCGAGCTCTTGCCCGAAGACGACGAGAGCGGGGAATGTCGTGCATGTTTCCACAGCTTCTTGTCCTTCAACATGACTGCGTCGGAAGCGATGCTCGTGATTGCCACATGAATCAACTGCTCCGAGGACGGTGGAGGCTTGACGGACGGAAGGCTCTCGGCGTCTGCACTCTCTCCTGCGTCCGCCGCCACTTCGTGGTGCCCCGACTTCATAAGAAATCGCTTCTTTTCCACCACCTTGGACGTCAATGACGATCTCGAGAGAAGAATGTCTTCCACCACAAACGTCCCGAGCGCAAACTCGAGTCTCCGGTCATACGATCTCATCTTCAATCGTGTGTTAATGTCCACTGCGCGTGCTCGTACAATCTTCCCTGATCCATTCTCCACATCTCGCACTTGGAGCGTCAGAATGATCTCACCGATCCCGAATTGAAGCTGACACACGACGCGTTTCCACAGCTTGAGCAAGTCATTGTCGTCAATGTCCTTCTCCCGGAACGTCGTCTTTAGTCGCTCGAGTTGAATCGTTCGAGCAAATTTCATGTACGGACTGTGCCCCGATGTAGCAAGATGTCCTCCACCTGAATCGCTGCTGGACAGAGCAATACCCTCAGGTTTGATGTAAGACATCGACTTTCGGACGAGTTTCGGCTTGCTACGTCGTAAAGGACCGGTAGCTAGAGGTCCAATGCGTGTCGGATGGTTTGCGGCGTCCGCGGCCGTGGCGCTATCTCGATCCAGACGCCGTTGCGCATGAACCGACAAGTTTTCGCCAAACGAATGCAGCAATTGCATGAGTGAACGGAAGCTCGTGGCCGATAGATTCAGACTGACATTGTCGACACCACCAAAGAGCTTGAGAAGAGGAGTACTCGGGTCGTCGGGCGTGACGCTCATGTAAAAGCTAAACGTCAACGATGTTTTTTCCAGCAGATAATGCCACGAAGACCTCCGGTTAAGGTGAGCTACCGGTCGGAACATTCGTTTGCCGCGGGTGTAGCTCCCACCATCGATAACTTGCACTTCAATGCCGGAAATGCTGATCTCCAGGACGTCGTAAAGACTTTCCTCGGACGGAGCTAGAACGTTCATTCGGTCCGTGGGTGTTTCCTTTGCATAGTCGGCAAAATCATGAGGTTTGTCCTTTGCGTCGTAGTCTGCGCTTGGGTGCTTTGTTTGCGCTTTCAAGTGACCGAGGAACACCAAGAGACTCACCTCGTCACCGTTTGAAGTCCCAGTCTCCGGCGACGGCGATTGAATGATGTTGATGAGAGGAGAGATGACGTCCAACTGCATTTCGACTGTCGTTCTTCGAATCAGTGCGTCCCGAAGCTGAGCAGCGCTGTAGCGTTGCAAGCTTTGCGCTCGTTTCCACGCACTGTGCTCGAGCCCCGACAAGTCCACATTTACTGGACGAGAGAAGACAGCGACGACATCTAGGAGAAACATCAGATTAACGTTGCATTTAATAGGCTGTGTCATGAACGACACGCGCAGCAACTGCGATGCCGGCGCATTGTTTACCGAAGCCAGCTCATCGTCTTCGTGGTCTTCTTGTAAGCCTGGTGTAGCTTCATTGTTCTGCTGGCGCTCCGATTCAATACTGAGCTGCACTAATGGAAGTTCTCGCTCGCATTGACGCAGTCGGACGCTGCTCATTTGACTCCGTACTCCAGCTGGATGATACTCTAGGACTTCGTCCATGCCCATTCGCTGAAGGGTAAAGTCCGTCCCCGAGGAGCTGACTGACCGCTTCCTTTGTGAGAGCTCGTCGTGGACAATTGGCCGCGGACCCTGGCAGAAAAAGGCATCACGCACTTGCAGCCCCATTTCTAAACATGACGGTCGCACTAAGAACTGGATCTCGACGTCATCCAGTGAAGCAATCAAGTACGGGGATGACGAGGACTTGGAAAAGAGCGTCTTGGGCTTTTCTTCGTGAAGAGTGAGGCGGCTGAAATCAGCAGGAACATCTTCAAGACTGAGGCCAAAGCTCGCTCGATAAAGGGTGAGCTGGAAGCGATACAAAATGTGCTGGTGCTCTTGCAGCAATCGCTTCTTGCGGGCTGCTGCATCATTGAATTCGCCGCTGTCTGCCCCTCTGCTCTCTTTCTCTTCGTCGGGATGAAAATCAATCGCTTCGTAGAGATCCTTAACGTCTTGGTCGCTCCATTTCATATCCTCCACGCGTACGCCTCCAGTGTCATGGCCTAAGGATCGATTATGGGCTTGTCCTCCTGCACCTGTAAGCCATGTAGCGTACGACCAAAGACGTGAGCTAGCAGGAGCAGCAGACCCTTGAGTGGACTGTCCGCCATCGTCTAGATCACTCTCGCGCTGGCTTTGCAACTTGCTTAACACTTGCTTCTCCTTCTCCTTCTCGGCAACTTCTTTCCGCACAGCCTGACGAAGTTTGATGAGTTCTTGAACATCCATGACAAACTCCAGCTCGTCCAGCTCGTTACGTGCTAATTCTCGTGGTAACATGCGAATGTCTGGCGACACGAGTGAAGCTGCAAATGTCGTGCTATGTTCCAACACAAGGCACAGTTTCTTGTACCGATTTCGTCGCTGTCGTGTCATTTCCAGTGCTTCCCAATCCACATGAGCCAAACGCTCTCGAACGTCCAAGAGCACAGCGTTGATTGCATATCCCCACCATGCTCTCGGATTGTCCTTCACACGGATTCTCTTTGGACGCAGTACGAGATACCGGGCCTGACGATGCTTCACCGTTAGAAAGGAAATGAACGACAGCGCACTCAAGTACTGCTGACGATGCAGCGACGTGCTGATCCGATCAATGCTCGCTTGAGCGTCCACATACGTGCTTTTCTCTTCCATCACATGCACAACAGCCTCACGGTACTTGATAATGCAGTACTCAACACGATCTACCTCATCCAACGACCATTGCATACAGCTCGACAAAGCTTTCTTGAACTGCAACACGGACGGAATCTCGTCCTCTTCTTCCGTTAGATCTCTTGCCACTGACCATGCCTCGGAAAACACAAAGCCCAATGTATACTTGCGTTCTCCGGCCAGCTTGGGCATAATCTTCAAGAACTCTTCCCACGCGTCATCGCCAATAGCGTCAATCGTGTCCACCATCCACGGCGTCCCGAGTCTCGACAGCACACGTTCACTCAGCTCATGGTGCGTAATGGGCAACTTGGCGTTGCCATCGTTCACCGTGAGCTTCATTGAGACCGTGAGCGGGTGCACGACATAGTCACTGAGCTTGAACAGCGCCAGCGGCATGGTTGCTCCAGTCTCCATGGCTTCCGCGAGAGGTGACAGTGAAGGTCCGACGGCTGAGGACGGATGCCCTTCCTTCTGTGTCGACTCAAAGCTGCTCCTCATCAACGCCGCAAACGCCTCGACGTCATTCAGCACTGCTGCAGGCACGGGAACCAGCGGCAGAGACCAATAAATGCCAAACTTGTTGATGTCCATTTTCTTCCTGATGAACGACACGCCGTCCTGTTGCGATGTCCCTCTCCCCACCATCGTATAGTTCCATCCCTCGTCCGCTGACTTGATGATGATGGCCTTTAGTGTCATTCCCACAGCATAAGGACGTCGAGGCTCCGAGACGGCATCCTCCATTCGCAAATGCAAATGCTGCACGTGAACTTGCACGTTATCCAGCACTTTAACGAGCAGTTTGAAGAAGAAACTCTGCGTCCAGCTCTCACCTGCAGCTGTGTGTGTCCTATTCTTTTCATTAAACTCGGTGGCTTTCTCCACTGCGTCAATGGCTGCGCGTTTACGCTGCAGCGTCTGCAGCTTCTTCTTGGCGATACGTCGCTGCTCGTCCGGGGTCACCTCGGTATCATCGAACGAGGCGCGGTCGTCGGCACAAACCTCGAGCAATAGACTTACGTCTTGTATGTCCACGCGGATTGGCTGACCGGCTAGATTAGTCCACGGCAGGTCGATGCAGAGCTGCCGGAGCGTTCCTTTGACCAGCCGCATCTGCTTTGGCAGCGGGAAGGCGTCGGGCTGAAGCTCCACGGCCTCCACTTCAATCTTGCCATTCCACACACTGATCTGCAATGCTGCTGGGTCAATGTTCTTGACATAACTTCCCAGTACGGCATCCAGCACCACGTGCACGTAGCGCTGGAGGAACATTCCTCCGACTTAATGAGTAGCGAAAAACAATTTGTCTTTCATTCAGTATGGATCCAATTAATTTTCTTTCCACTGATTGTTGGTCGTCCTGGATACGAAGTCGTCGACGTCACTTGACAGCGTTTGTGCTTTATTGAAGGCTGTGCTAGACATTCTATTCAATCGACGTGGAGATCACCCAGTGCGACACCTTTGTGCGCTTGGCAACGTCTGGTTTAGCTCTTGGACTAATGGCCTCTAAAACCCCACGTCTTCTTACTCACTGTCGGAACAATGCATGCGTCTCTCGAGGATCGGTCGTCCCGTGCAGAGCTGCTTGCGATAGAAACCTGCGTAGCGTCAAAGGTGCTGCAGTCGCTCTAGCTGCAATTTGTAATTTGCGGTCTTCGGCGGAGACGTAAAACCGCGCCGTATTGACATTGGCGAGGACCAAAGCGAAAGAAGAACACGAGGAATTGCTTGCGCGCAATACTCAGACTCAAACCTTTGATGTGTTGTAACGACTAGGAAGTATCTACGTGCGAGCACCGTCAGATGGCGGGGTTCAGCCGATTTAGGGCGTGGAATGAAGGCCATAAGAACCGACATGTTGAGTATGAGAAGATCATGACAGCGATGTCGTCGCTCCTGCTGCAGTGGACAAACGTCATACCATTGACTGGATATGGTCCACCCACAGAACGCTCCTTTGTTCGCTCCACTAGGTTTTATCAACGTCACACTCGCATCGTCGGTGCTGAGTACTTGTGCAGAACTCGTTTCCTCTTCACCCTCTTTTTTGTTTCTTGGTATAAAATCACTCGCTTTCAAGCTGTTCAAGCGCGATCTGTAAGTCGAGTTGAAGTGATTATCACGCCAGCGTTGACCACTTTCGTACAAGTTAGAGCATCCGATGTGATTTGCAGCTTCCTCGAGTCCGTCCTGTGCTCTCTGCACATGCTTACAAGCTCCATTCTGGAAGTAGTCGATCGAGAACTCGCATCATATAGATCAGTCAAAAGAGCAAAGAGCGCCAAGATACCGAACACTTGCTGCTGTCACTCAAAGACAAGACCTTGCTGTCCGAAAAGACATGTGTCGACTCAACCACCACGAGATAAAACCCCGAGTTTCTGCGGCTTCCTTGCGGGTGTTTCTATCTCAAATGGGTGAGGATGTGTGAATGCAAGTCTAGGATGAAAAAGGTTCGAGGTAATCGATTAGGATGGACCTAAGACTCTACGTTCTCGCCTCGTTTATGCGCTGCTCATAAACTTGCACACTTTGGCGATTAGGTCCGTCTCATCGATAGTTTTTGAAATACCTTCGACTCTAAGTACGCAGAACCTACAATTCGTGATTGTGACTTGTACCATGGAGACATTACAACTGGCAGAGCACGAGCTCGACAGCGTGCGGCGCTTTGTGTCATCTAACCTATCCATCCTCAAGGACGACACCCATCAGCAGCAGCGTCTGACCTTCTCCACTGATGAAGAGCAGGCGCTTGAAGAGAAAGTGAGCGAAGGGATCGCTGCGTACCGACGCGCGCTCTCGGACGCGCAGGACTGGATCCAGGAGCTGCAGGACCCAAAAGAGGTGCATGAAGCGACACAGAAGCTTGAAACGCACAAGAAGCAGCTACAGAGCTATGTGGTAGGATGCAGGAAGGTGCTGGTGGCCTACCGACAACGGTCGAAAATCGAGAGGCTCGAGCAGCAGCGGAAGAGTCTCTTGCCCCAAAGTCCCCGGAGAGGAAAAGCTACAGCGACGGCCAACGGCAGCAGCGCAAACTCCTCAGGCTCTGCAGTGGACGTCACGGCGGCACTTAAGCGTACACGGCAGGTCATGTCGCAGGAGATTGAGCGGGTCAGCTCTGTGACGAAAGTGCTGGACGACGGGCGGCTTAGTTTGAAGAGCACCCACGAGGAATACGACAGTGTGAATGCTGAGATCGCTGAAGTGCGAAAGAGGTTGAAGGCACTGGAGTGGCAGGCGAGACAGGACAAAATGTGGATCGGAGCAGGAATCGTGGTCCTCATCTCGACGGTGCTGTTCATTGTGTACGAGCGCACAGGGCTCATATTTCTATGAGCGAGATATGAAGCAATGCAATCCACGCTGTTTGTATCTCTTTGTATTGGTTGCTGGCAGTTGAGGTGATCACTTGCATGATCACAATCCAGAGCCCGAGATAGAGACAACGTACGAAAATTAGGCTGCAGCTTCACGCGCGGATAGTCTATATAGCAAGCAAATCGCCAATGCGACAAGTAAATAAACTGCGTCCGCCATGTGTGCATGCATTGCATAGCGCTGTATGATGGCTTTTGTGCGGCTGGCAAAGAAGTCTTTATCCGCGCGCAGGTGGACGGAATCGTGGAATGTTACTTGCCCATTTGTGTATATTTCGTCGATGAGTATACGAGTTAGAAATACGAGCATTTCACTCGCCTTAAGTCATGAAACGCTTTATTCAGCACTTTATTTCGCTAAAGCAGCTCTAAAGGTAGTAAACTGCACGCCAGCCAATAATCGCCCTTGTCCTGTTGACAACCATGGAGACCAAGACGACGCGCTTCTTGACCCAGTTCTCGCGCGCTGTGTTCGAGAAATGGACGCAGACGCCCGGACGAGTTCATTTCTGGGACGATGAGGCTTTCGTACACACAATAGTGGAGGAGGCGGTGGCCAAATTGCCATATGGAAAGCTCAAGACGCAGCTCTCGAGCGACCTAAAGCTACTGGAGACCCGATTGGTCCCGCTTCTACGAGACCTGCATGCCGACTATATTGACAAGAAGATGCAGGATGAAAAGATGACGACACAAGGCCCATGGACGCACGGTGCACTGCTGAATGAAGAGCTGACGGAGCTGGAGCTGGCGGAGGCAGCCCGTGCCACTTGTGTCGACAAGCAGCACCGAGTGGCAGGTGTGCTGGCTTTGGATGCGAACATTGATGTGGTGCAACACTCGGCAGACACGCAGGTGGACACCGTCGAACGACTAGTGCAGCTCTTTACACGCATAGCAGCGCGTGGGTACGAGGCGCCGCTAGAGCAGGAGCACAAGCGTGGACTCGTCCTTAAACGCCTTGCAGTCTGTGCTCAGAGCTCGATAGAGGAATTGTGTCCAAAGTCGGGCAACTGGAGCTGTCGAGAAGGTGACGCTGCGAAGCAGGTGCAGCAGCTGCGTGCGCTGTTGGATCGCGTCGTGGTTCAAGACACGATGTCACTTGCTCGAGTGAGTCATGGAGAAAGTGACGGGAACTTGAAAGCTCCGTGGACGATGTTTTACCGTCCAGAGGAGAGCAAAGAGCTGAAGAAAGTGTCGTATGATGAGGAAGTGGCCAAGATTTATGGCAGTTTGCTCACGCTGGCAGTCTACTTTCCCATTGAGAATGATATGGAGGAGGAGGAAACTTCAGATGAATCCGCATCTTCGGAAGATGAAGACGAGGAATCAACACAAAAGGTCCACAAGTCAAAGCAGATGAGTGCGTTGGCTCAGGCTCAGCTCACGACGCGGCAAGTGCTGCTGGCTGCTCAGATGCGGCAGCGTGGATTGTGCCAGAACTCCCAGTGGCTTGTATCGGTACTGTCTTTCCTGCAGAATTTGCACAAGCCTGCGACGTACCTAGACGAAGATGGGGACGAGGCTCTTGACTCGCAGGATCGGTGCGCCTTGCTTGATTGTGTTGGTGACGTATACACGCGCGTATTCTCGAGTGCGGCACTGTTCAGCCAAGGCAAAGAGAGCACTTTAGACGAAAAGACTGCAGTGCAGGACCGTGTCTTGTTCGAGGCTGTCGTGTGTCTCCGTCATGCGGCACATTTCATGCGCGTTGAGCGCAAGTCGAGTTTACCGGTCATCACCACGGCAATGGCTCAGTTGGCGGGTGTACCAGTGCCTGCAAGTTTTGTACGGTGGTTAGATTACGAACAGACCACAGAGCCGAAGTCCATGTGGGAGAAGGTGGCGCTGCGGCTGTGGAAGAAGTGCATGGACCCTAGCAAAATGATGAACATGCTGCTGAGCTCCACTGATGTGTCGGACGAAGAGATGCTTCTGGTTGAAAAGGTCAGTGAGGTTCATTGCTTTGACATGTGTATGATGTGATGTCCATCTAACTGCTGCTATGCTTTGGTTGCTTTGGAAACAGAACTACTTGGAGTACTTGGATCGACTTGCTGAAGGCAAAATCGACAGAGCTAGTCGCTTGGCCGATGGAAACTCATCGTCGTTCACTACAGAAGCAGCAGAAGCTTTGGCTCTTGATGCTGGTGGTCTGTTCTACATGGACAATGCCGGCGGTGACGACAAAGAAAAGATGAGCAAATCCAAGAGAAAACGCGCCAACAAGAAGAAGAAAAGAGCTACATCGTCTGCAAAGCGTAATCGAACAGACAGTAATTAAACTTCAATTGCTAGACGGAAGAATTCAATGCCTCTGCATGTGTTTGTAGCCATGTGTGTCGTCATTTGATCAGTGCTTGCTACATACTAAGGCATGCAGCGCCTCATCAGACACCACTGCAGCTAACTCATAAATTGTTTGTTCATTTTCGTTAAAGGACTCGCATGGCACTCTAGTTACAGATCTCTTACACATTAAGAGACTTTTCGTAGTCTTCAATGGACTTGAAGAGCGCCGAAAAGTTGCCTTTGCCAAACCCTCCACATCCTGCGGCCTGCTCCAGTCGTCCGCCCATGTCTTGCATGCAGCCAACACGCTCGATGATTTCAAAAAAGACAGTGGCACGGTCCCCCAACGGCTTGGTGAAAATCTGCAGCAAGATTCCTTGGTCGTCCTTATCGACCAAAAGGCCCAGCTCCTCGATCTGCTTGTACTGTTCCTTGGTCAAAGCGTCACCGATGCGCTCTGGCATCTGTTCATAGTAAAGCTTGTTGGGTTGAGGCATGAACTCAAAGCCGCCTACGTGGCTCCTCTTTCGCATTTCCTGCTCGTCAAAGAATCAACAAGTTAGACAACAAAGGACACATCGGACACAGTCAAGTGGATGATTGAGACTCACCGCCAATGTGTGGAAAATGTCGTCGGTCTTCAATGCCATGTGCTGCAAACCCGCTCCAACGTTCTGCTCCAAGTACGTCTGAATCTGACTCTTGCGCTTTGTACCGAACGTTGGCTCGTTCACAGGAAGCAGCACCATTTCATTGTTGCTGGCCAGTACCATACTGTTGAGACCCGAGTCTGCCGTTCCCACATCTTCCGCAGTGAACTCGGCAAACTCGTGAAAGCCCGTGAAGCCCGTAATGTACTTGACCGCTTCCAGCAAATTCGGCACATTGCCCACGCAGTGGTCCAGGCGTCGAATGCCGATGCTCACGTCAGGGCACTCGCACTTTTCGTAGCCCGGGACAAACGGACCGTCAAAGTCGCCACTGACCCAGCGGATCACGACGTCCCCGTAAAGCTTCACCTCCGAGACGGTCATTGTCTTGCCCGACTCCTTGTCGGTGAGTATCTTGGGCTCCAGCACACCCGCTCCACCATTCTGCACCGACTGTTCGTAGGCAGCTTTGGCATCTCCGACTTGAATCCCCAGAGAGCGCACAGCCAGACCGTGCTTCATGACGAATTTCTGAGCAAACTCAGGGTCGTAGCCCGGAATGGGACTCACGGCGTCCGGCGCTTTCTCCGTCTCAAGAGCGTACGGAGCTGTAAAGACAAGCTTGACCTCTCCGCTCTGAATCACATAACTGGCCGACATGTGGTTGCCAGTGGATTGGTCCGACTTGGCAATTAGACCCATGCCCAGACCCCACCCGAAGCGACGAGACACGTTGGTAGCGTCGGCGCAATAGAATTCGACATGGTGAAACTTGTGCACATCGAAGCGATCGGTTCGTGGGTTGTGACGTTGAAAGTTGCTGCAGCCCACGAGCTTAATGTCGTCCGAGGCAGCAGTAGGTGGCATCTTGGGTGTCGAGAGAGAGGTCCAGTTTGGAAATGAGCAAAAGGTGCTCGAATGACCTCGAGGTACGCAGAGCAAGTTGATTGGCTAAAGTTTGACCATGTTGAAGAAGAAACAAGCGTCGAATGTCGATGATGACCATCGTCTATTTGCGAAGACCTAGCCCGTCATTAATTGTACTGCAAAAATAGAGTCTTATGAATTGGTCTAAAGCTGACGAAATGTTTCAGCTGCTGCCTAAAGTTGACGAAACGTTTCTGCTGACTAAGGACGACAAAACGTTTCGACAATCTAACGTTGACGAAACGCTGGTACAGACAGAATCCTGCCGTGTGCTTATTGCAATACTCACTTTTTTATTTTGTTTTTCCCCTACTACTGTTTGCTGTTGTTATCTTGGCTCCGCCGAGGCGGAAACGCAGTGCGAGTGTCAGTCACCCCACTGATTTGCTAAATAGTTCCTTCCTATTTTGTCCAAAAATTCTAAGAAAGTTCACAATCCAGGAATTGCACACTTGTCCACCGACGACGCCAGTCCACAAGTTCCATTTGCTTGTGGACGACTCACCCCTTGTTCACACCACTTCAAGTGACGCAAAGCTTTGCACTCAACCGCTCTTAGCACTCGATAGGCCACGCTGCGCTTCAACTTCATCATAAAGTCCTTGAAGCAGAAGTGTCGACACGTAGCAATGATGCGCCAGAGCGGACAGCTCCAAGCTACGATCACTCATCACACCCAGTTGTCGCCTTAGCCACTGCAGTCTCTGTCTTCGTCTTGTTCATTTCTCTCGTCTTTTTGTCCGTCCTTCACGGTAAATCACCAGGTCGTTTATGCCGCTCACTCTCTCCAGTACTCACAAACATGTCATGCTCGACCTGATCACTCTCCGCCTGCTTCATCTCACCTGCCCTTCACTCATTCCACAAGCTGCTTTCCTTCCTTCAGTCCACTTCTCAATCCCTCTGTCCATTCAAAAAGTAGCCATATCCGCCGATCAACTACTGGAATTAGTTCATGGACGCATAGTAGGCTTTGTTGCTCAAAACACTTGGGTCGATCTTTGAGCGCAATGGCGGGATAGAGTAAACGTTCGGAGCTTGGCCACTTGCGACGTTGAGCGGAGGCAAGCGGAAAGCACCGCCATTTGATTGTTGCTGCTGCATTTTTCGCACTCCCATTCCAGGGACACGCAGGGGGGACAGCATGCTGTGCATGGGTGCCGACGGTAGCGGCAGAGGCAGGCGGTTTTGCGCGTTCTGGTAGCTCATCTCCGTGACAGCATTGAGCACGCCGCCGAACTTGTGAATGGGAAAGAAACTGCCGTCGGGGGAGGCTCGTAGTGGGCTCAGTCGCACCTCGGTTTTCTGCATGCACCACTCGGGGCTGGTTCGCATGAAGCCACACTGGTTGTTGTCCCACTCCATCTTGCGAATCTTGTTACTAAGCTCCACGGTGGCGCAGGCTCCAACCTCCTCGGGACACTGTTTGATCACCATGGGGCTTGACATGTCAGCCATCTCCACGTCAGGAGGAGACGACGGCATGGTGGGCACGGGCATAGGCTCTTGTTTCATTACCTCGATGGACGCGAGCTCCGCCAGCCGGAAAAGCTCGCTGCGAGGAACTTCGTGTCCGGGGACGCCTGTGAGTGAACGTGTGGGGCTGACAGACGAGTTCCTGCTATCTCCGCCGTAGCGACCACCCATTTCGTCGCCCGACACGTACTCAATCGCCTTGAACAAGTTCTCCTTGGACGAGTACTCCTGCGCATCGGCCTCACTGTGCTGCGATCCGTCGTCCCCCGCCTGCTTGCGGCCTTTGTGACGCAATCCGCGTCGCCAGCGACTGATTTTCTGGCGGTACTTTTGTGCGTGAGTCATGGTCTGCCTCGTGGTTTTGGTGCCAATGAAGGCGGCGATGACCTTCCACGGCCCCGCCGGGTACTTCTCCATGGCCTCCAGAAACTTCTCATGCTCTTCCTGCGTCCACATTTTGAGGGGCTGGCTTTGCTTGGACGAGTAGACCGTCGTACCCGCCTTGGCCTCCGTGGGCTTGATGCGGATGAGCTTGCCCTCACAGTTCGTCATCTCGAACAATTCTTTGCGCACATTAGCTGAAATCGTCATCTTGCTTCCCCACTTCTTAGCACCAACGCGTGTGATATTGATGCATGCAGTGCAAAGAGGAGGGAGAGGAAGAAGTGACTTTGGTGCCTGCCCTGAGCGCCAGTCCAGACAATACGAAGAGCGAAGAACCGATCGGACTTTAGTGGGAATAAGGATCACTATTCTGAGGGGAGATGGGATGGCATGCTTACTGGCGGATACGACATGGAATCATTTTCGTCCCGTCTATGCGGAGGACCATACAAAAGGTACCTGCTCAAAAGCGCATTACAGCCACTTATCGTCGGCCGTGCCGTTGCAAACGTGCTCTCTACAGAGCTATTGCTGTGGTGGGAGACAGTGAAGACAGCATTTTCCGATGAGATCGATGGAGGCCATTGCAGATTTTCTGGATGACGAGTGTCGAAACTTCGCAGAAGCCTGGCGCTGCGCTTGATAGATTTATTCGTAAAAAGGCTCTTATTCATTGTACATATAAAGCCACCGTACACATTTCCAATATCTTCTGAGATTCGATATTTCCAAGCGAATAAGCCTCTTTCTTTTTGTACGTCAAGGTACTTTACGCTTGCCGATCTAAGAATAAAGCATTGCGAACTAATGCCATGTGCTAGATCATAAATATGCTGTTGTACTTGAGTTAACGCACGGGGATAAATTACTTGCTACAAGTGTCATGGGTTCATAAAGGTGGAACGGCATCCACAACGAGCGTGCTTTTGAGCCATTTGGTCGTGGTAAGAAGAAGAGGCTCTTGTCATTGCCATTCACGGCGACTCTATCCTTAACACTGAATATTTCCCTTCCTTCAAATGATCCTGACGTACCGATTTCAGAATAACTAAGTAGCTCAAAGAAGTGCAAACCTGTCTCTACGAATTAATTTCATAGCCTCGCACACACACACACAGCCACATTTACTGCTCCATCATCTCAAAGATTCACAAGGCAAAAACGCGTCGTCGACGCGCTTCCCGCGATTACGATCTATCGACTATCGAGCTCTTCTATTTCACTTTACCGTGTTCTTTATGAAGAACTTGGTAAAAACCCTTCATCCAGGCAGAAACATATCGATCACGGGAAGTAGTGACTTCAATCACATATGCAACTTTGTCAGAGCAACCAGAAGGTCACACCCGACAGTTGTTAACAAATTTAAATCGTCGAAGCCATAGTGGTCAATCTCCTTGTTACTCACCATACCTCGCCGAGATACTATACATGAGGTCTTGCATGGAGATAGGGGTAAGGAACGGTCCCAAGATTTCTGATGATGGACAGCACGGACCATTAGGAAGCAAACACATCAACGATGTGTCGTGAAGAAGGGGTCGAGATTCTTGCGGCAGCTGTTTCGATGATCCGCTGGATAATCCACGCGCGCCGGTCCGCCCTTGGGTATAGTGATGGTCGACATGTCGATTCCATGCATTGATTGATGATAGGTCACTTCACAACGGCAAGACGACCCAAACAATCCAGTGCTGCGAACGCCATGTCGAGATGCAGCTCCTTTGGCTCAGCTTCACCGGTAACGCCCAGCATACAAAGCCGGTCTTGCTTTGCTTTCCCGATGATCGTCTCGTCCGATTGAAATTGAACAACAGGAAGGGAATCGTGCTTAGTGTACAGTCTGTGCACGAGACCCAGCCAGCGGCTATCGCCACGATAACAAAGCCCGATGGGTACGGCGCGCTGAAAATCTGTAGCCATCCTCGGCTGAGTGGTCGCGTTGCAGCTGCGCCAAGACAAGACAAACGTGGCCTACCGAGACGCGCCTAACTAATATTGATTCACCACATTGCCATGGGCTGGCAGCGTTATGGCAGACGTTGTTTCAGCGCCGCACCTGAGTACGTTCACGCCCAGAAATACCACCCGCTCGACAGAACCGCCATTGCTTCGTTGAAGAAGCCATACTATCCATTGAGCTGTACTTGCTGTAATCTCAAAGGCACATAACCTACTCATCAGACTTGAATATCCAAGTCAACCATGTCTGTTCACGTGAATACGTTAGGCAATGAACATGTGCGCTCGCGCCTTTGCCAGCAGCCACTTTGCCGCGCTACCATACAGTCCACCACTTCGCGGTCAAGCTGGCAGCAAAGACCTTGCAGTCATGACGTCTGATCTTGACGACTTTTCAGCCAATGAGAAAGCAAGGACAGCTGTGTTCCATCCAGCAACATACAAATATCAAGTCAAGTCGCCAATAGATTCAGTTTAAAGCCACATGAGTTTGGCACTGTTGGGGCTAGGGGTTCGAGCAGAATGGGTACCGCAACATACGCAACAAGGAATCCGCCGCGTCGTGTCGCGCCTGACGGCTTTCTTCCACCACTGATCGCTTGATCACTTTACCATTTCGCAGTGGCTTCTAGCAAAAAAGCGTCATGACAATCTCACGTGGGGTCTACAATCAGCTCTTTGAGCAGACATCTGATGCTTCCGATGGAAGCAAGGAGAAGGTGATTCGTCTACGACCGACGGAAGCCAAAGCTGGTGCCGTCGTCATGTCAGCCAAGAGCAAGATCCAAATATGGACCAAGGAGGAACACGAGCGTTTCCTTGCGGCATTGGAGAAGTTTCCTGCCGGTCCATGGAAGAAAGTAGCCGACTTTATCGGTACTAAGACGTCCAGACAGACCATGACTCATGCGCAAAAGTACCGCCAAAAGATTCATCGCCGACAGAGAGGACTACGCAATCAAAAGAAGGGTCCCAACAATGGCAGTAATAGCGGTAGTGGAAACCCCACGCCGGTTGACACAAAGGTGGATCCAAAGGGAGAACCCAATGCCATCGTATCGCCCTACGGCGTGGCTGATTTGCAGCTCAAGTCAGGCTCGAAAGGTGCGGTAGCAGCTGCGGCAGGTGCCGCCAATGACCAACTGCTGAACATTCTGGCTCAGCAAGCCACAACGATTCACGACAAGCCAGAGCTGATGGAAGTGGACGAGACAAGTCTAGGGACGGTGGAAATAGACGACGTAGCATCTCTCAATGCTGAGGAAACTCAAGGATCTCCCAACAACAACTTGCCGTCATTGGCCGAGATTCTGCATCTTGGTGGGGCTGAAGGGCAGGCTCCACCTGCTGCAGAGACGGAAAAGATCCAGGCGCTGACTAAGAATGGCAGCGAGTCAGTAAAGAGCGAAATGGAGACAGAGATGATCGAGACGACGACTATGGAGACGCGACCAGAGAACTGCAAATGCAACTGCAAGTGCCGAACACACAGCGCAATGAAAGCCAAAGTGGATGCAACAGTGACGCAGCCCCAGCTCAAGGAAAGCTAAGTGCATCGTTACCGAAGTTCCATCATCGCGCTTGGAGGCGGCTAGAGCGACAGAGCAGCTCGTGTCGTACTCTGCCTAATAATTATTGATAACAAGGACTTTCCATCCACTTTGGTCTGTTCTGGAGCTTCAATTTGAAGCCTTGAGGCCATGATAACAACGTGAGCCTCTCGTACCACTAGAAATCTTGATCAGGAACACGTTTCCTTTACAATGGCAGTATCAACACCTCAGTAGCAAACGTCCTTGTTAAAAGATAGCTACGGGATTCAATAGCACGCTTCTGTGCATCAAAGGAGACCGTATTCACACGTAGACTCATGCTAATCACTTAATGGACTTGCTTTCTCACGTCTCGCAATTGCTATCTCGTGCCAAGTCGCTCTTGTATTCCATGGTAGAGCGTTGAATCGCAGATGATGGTGGAATCCCATACATTCGATTGAGTTTGCTGTCAATGCGGTTCATGTAATCATTTACCGCAGCGTTGGCTTTGTCAATCTTCAAGCGTTCATTGCGTTCATGTGTTGGCGATTGACAGGATGCATCACAAGACGAAGCAGTGGACAATAAGGCAGACTTTAGTGAGAAAGGTCGAGTCACTTCTGTCGGCGATGAGGTGTCACTCAGAACTTTGGACAGATCAAGCTGCTGCCATTCATTCAAAAAGTGGGCGATTTCAGAAGGCAAGGACGATACCAAAGTCGATGGCTCATTGCGATCGGACACATTCAAGGCGCTATTCTCACACCTTCTTTGCCTATGCTTCCCATCGTCAAGCTCATCAAGTTCTGAGCCCATTCTTCCACTACTTCTTGCCCTTCGATCCATTGCACTTGGAGAAACCACATCAGCTTTGCAATGGTTGGAAGTCGCTTCTTTCATCCCGTCGCCATCACTTTCAGCCTTGAAACTCTGTTCC
Source organism: Pseudoperonospora humuli (assembly GCA_003991265.1). Taxonomy (NCBI): domain Eukaryota; phylum Oomycota; class Peronosporomycetes; order Peronosporales; family Peronosporaceae; genus Pseudoperonospora; species Pseudoperonospora humuli. The sequence continues at coordinate 40,865 of NQFO01000228.1, forward strand.
ACCTTTCGAACTTTCTCCTCACAAAGTTCTCGCTGCGCTTTGTCTTGTTGCCGTCGAATGTGATTTACTACCGTCTGCAACGCCGACTTCTCCTGCACCTCCTGTTCCAGTTGCCAACTCACCTTTTCGTACAATTCGTGGGCTTTCTTGACAGCCTGCTTGAGGCTCCGTACTTCCTCCTCCTGTCGCCGCACGACAGCGCTTGACCTTTCTGCCTTTCCTTCTTCTTCAGCGTAAATGTCCTTCAAATGGTCGAGTTCTCCTTGCAGACGCACTTTATCCGACTGCAGTTGTTCGATTTGCCTTTCAGTGCTCGAAGCTTCAGCCTCAAGACTCTCCATTCTTGTCTGTACCTTGACCAACTCGTCTTCCTTACACTGCATCAGTTGATCCATCGCATGACGTTCTTGCTCCAATCTCTGCAGCTCGGCATCCTGTTGACTGCGTAAAGTCGCTACTTGGTCTTGAAGATCGTCTGTCTTGTCCAGCAGATTGTCCATGTCTTTCAAACTATTCGCCTGCTGCTCAAGTTGGCACTGGAACTCGTACTTCTCGTTTTGTAACGAGTTGCGCTGGTAGTAGAGATCCTCCGCTCTCTTTCCTAGGGCAAGAATCCGCTTCCGAATCAATGCTACAGTTGGAATATCCTCCTCAAGCGAATCACATTCAACTCGTTTCTTGCTTGAGTGCCGTCGTTCAAGCAAGACCTCGCAATGGAAAGATCCATTCGTATTAGCCACAAGCAGCTCCTTTGAGCTTGGATGCATGACCATCATTACCTTGAGAATCAAATTGCTTAGTGACAATGGCACATTTGCTGACGGTGATGAAGTTGACTCGAGTATCTCCGCTAACGTTTCGGTGATTCTCAACTTCTTCAGCTCCTTCAGCATTGGATCAAGTGCTAGTGCTGACAAAGTCTCTTGTGGAGGCAGCACACGAATAACTGTGGGCTGGAGCGATCTCATGGTCGTTTCCAATGCCTTGAGCGGCGCACAAAGTCCGTATGGACTCAAGTCCTCACGTGCACAGCTAGTGGCGCTAACGACGCAATGCTGGAACCGGTTCATGGCAAACACTGCAATTACAACGCGTCGGAATGCACGTCGACGATGTCGCTCGTTCATTCGTTTCTGACTCAATGCTGTAGCTGGCATCATCTCCTTCAGCACCTGACCAATACACTCGATTTCCCCATTAGTCTGCGCAAAGTCAGCGTTCTCGCGCAAAAGCAGTCGCTTTTGGGCCAGCAGGTCACTAACTTGCAGCACAAGAGGCTGCACGACGAGAAGGAAGAGATGGAAGATCGTTGCAAACACAGGAAAGTCCTGCTCAAAGCCATCGACCACATGCTGCAGTCTCTTGCTATTCTCCTGCTCCTCTGCAAACTTCATAGCTTCTGCCTCAAGTTTGCTTTCCAGACTCGATCGTTCGCCCTCCATGTCGGCGATGTATTGCTCAAACTGAAGTTTCTGCTCACGAATGTTCTTGTCATGAACGCCCTCTAGCTCCTCGAGGGTCTTCTTAAACTCGTCTTCGCTTGCATCAAGCTCTTTCGCCAACGTCTCCACTTGGCACTTCGCTTTATTCACATTGTGAGATAATTTCTCGCTCTTACTTCGCCAGTGATCTCTCATCGACACAAGATGATCCATATCCTTTTGAATCACGCACAAAGACTGCGTGAGCGCCTCAGCCTTCATCGATTCAAGTTCATCCAGCGATTCGTCCGTCTCAAGAGCACGACGCAGCTCTTTTCGCAAACGAAGGACCACTCGACCGCATTGTTTGAGTTCTGCTTCTATCCGTTCACTTCTTTCGCACGTTTGCTCGCCCCACTTCAACACCTCAATCTTCTCTTGCTTCATGATCTCACGGGCTTGCTCCGCGAGCTTGCGCTGATCACGCAACTCGATCATTCTTGCGGCATCTTCCTCACGTAAATGCTCCAGCTCAGTTACACGCTCTACAGCTAGCGCCAATTTACCGTCTTGCTGTCGGACTACATGATGTACTCGTCGGTAGTCATGGAGAGCATTCATGATCGCATTGCGTAGTGCCGATATAACAACCTGCAGCTCCGGCATCTCATGCCCCACCTCCTCTCGACACGATCGCTCTGGATGAACCAAATTCTCCAATACTACACTGCCGTCGTCTCTACTTGCGTCGTGAAGGACCTTTTCGACGCATACACGCAGCGTCTCGACTTGCTCTTGAGTAAAACGCGCTTCGTCATCGACTTTCGACTTTAGATCGACTGCCTTTGCTTCTGCTTTCTCGAAACGGGTCTCCAAACGTTCGTATTCTTCGTGTAAGCCATTGATCACAGCAGCGTCACTTTTGTGCTTCGCAACATGGTCCTCTAACTCAGTTGTACATCTCTGAAGCTGGTCGTGGTAAGTCTGCTTGCCCTCCTTCCATTGCTCCTTCACAAGAGCCAACTCTCGCTCCAATTCTCTCTGTTTACTCAGCAGGAGCGTGTTTTCACCTTGCATGCGCTCCATTTGCACTTGCAATTTGTTGCACACACTCTCAGCTTTCTTACGCTTCTGACGCTCCTGCGTGCTCGTCTTGTGCAACACTTCAAAGTCTTCCTCCATTTGCTTGACGCAATCTGCCGCAGATATCTCGACGGACTCGCATAGCGCGTTTTTCTCCTCAATCACCGCAGACAACTTGGCAATCTCACGCTTTGTCTCTGTGAGTTGCGAGCGATGCTCCGTGGCCTCTTCTTCTAGCGACGCAATTGTCTTCTTATAAAACTCGAGCTCGTCGCTTGTTCGGTTCTCTTGCTGGCAAAGTTGCTTGGCGTTGCGTTTCCAGCGATTCACTTGGACTAGCAAGTTTGACAGTTCAGCTTGTGAGTCGCTTTGCAGCTGATCGCGAGCGTCACGTGCCTCCTGTAGCGCTACTAGTAGATCGTGAGTTTCAGCTTGAGTCGCTGCAAGCTTCTTCTGAGTCACCTTTAGCTTGTGAGCACTCTTGTCTGCTGTAGCAAGACTCATTTGATCCCGCTCTACTATGGCCTCCAATTTGCTGACTTCATCACGCAAATGCGTCACTTCACGCTCTCGAACTTTGTCGCGCTGTTTATAAGCGTCGTTTCTTTCGCGAAGTGACCTCAGATCGTGTCGGAAGCGATTGTTTTCGACCTGCAAACGACGGAGGAGCTCCAATTGACGGCGTAGCGCATCACTTGATGCTTCCTGCTCATAAAACTCGGTCGGAGCTCTTGCTCGGACTGCAGCACAGCTCTCTTGTGATGCCAAGTGTTGGCGACGAAACTCTGCTCGAGCATTTTCCTTGATCCGTCGGAGCATGTGCTGAGCGTGACTGTCATCATCATCATCATTGATGTCGTCAATCTTCACTGCTGATTGACGATGAGTTCGATTGTCGCGGGTGAATGGAGCTCTTTGGCGCGATACAGAAGCACTTTTCGTAGTCGTCTTTTGATCGCAGCAATCGGTAGCATCAATAAGTTTCCTTGGTGAGCTATCACAATGATGAACAAGCGATTCGTGATCGCCGCTGGACTGTGGCGAGTTGCTGTTCTCTGACAAGTCTCGAGTCGTGCACATGTTTTCAACCACTTTTCGCTGGCGAGCATAGTGTGCTTGCTGTTGCGTCAAATTACGCTGTAAGTGTGTCTCCATGCACTTTGCCTCTTGTTGCTGCGTCGAGGTTTTGCCTTCCTTGTCATGGTCGTCATTGCGCTTGTGTCCCTTCTCGTAAGTATTTCGATCATCTCTTGGTCTATCCTGCGATAAATCATCCAAACGAAGCATCAGCTCCGACGACGAAGATGACGACGACACGGATTCTACCAGTTCCTGTGCGATAGATGGACAAGGGATATCGATCGTTCGTAACCTCAAGTCCTGCGCTTTTTCATTTGCGTTTACCTCTGCCATTGACGTAAAGGCAAAAAACTTTTGCTTGCGAGTGTGTTCCCAGATGCGATGCACGGCTTTTCGACGCCTTTACGCGTCGGTAATGGCACCATTTTCATCCTTGTCAACCGCTGGGCAACCGACGCATGAAACTACAGCGACACAATCAACACGAGTCCATAGCATGAAACGACTACTTTGAGCTACTGCATCAACTCTCGCTATGGAAGCTTGAAATGTATTTTTTTAGGATGAAGCGACAGTCACATTGTCTTGAGTCTACTAGCTAAAGCGACGACAATGTTGGGCTTTAAATTTCATCTACGATTGAACACACGGCAAGGCGAATGTAGCACAAAAGCGAACGGGAGCTAGTATCCGGACCTAAGGCAATCATGCACTGACTCACGCATCTAGTCCACGTCTTCTACCGACGATTTGCCGGCCTTTCGCTGGCGCAGTGTCGATGTTTCGTCTTCACCAGCTTCGCCATTGACAAATCTGGCCACAACCTCGACCACGTCGGCATTCTCCTCACCCTTGGCCACTTCTGCCGCTGTTCTGCCATCGGATGCCTTGACAGCCAGCAACTTGTCGCGCTTGGTCGCCGAAATGCTCGACAGTAGCGCTTCGGCAGCCTCTGGTCGTCCATGGAATGCGCTCCAGTGCAGAGCCGTCCATCCGTCTCCATCTACCGCTAGCACATCGGCTCCAGCCTTGACCACCTTCTTGATAAACTCGTCTGTGTCAACAGGCGATCCACACGCCACCATAAGCGCCGTCCACTGGTCCTCTTCCGTCTTCGCGTTTACCTTACGCTTGACTACGTTCCACAGAGTGTCGAAGTCTGCGTCTGCGCCAGCCGCCAGCGCCTCAGCGATCGCTTCTTCAGGCGTCAGATCGGGCTTCTTTTTCGCTTTCTCCGCGCTTACAGCTTTAGACGCCGTAGCCGTGGCTGCTGTCGTGGTCTCACCCGCTGCTGCCACGTCTTCCGGTGACTCGCCCTCGAGCTGCTCGTTCCAAATGCGACCGTTCCGGCGACCCAAAATGTAGGCCTGTACCAGCGCGTTGTCCCATAGATTTATTGGCATCATGACGCTCTGAATCATCACCACATGGTTCACGCCCATCTTGAAGTGGATGAGCGACGAGATGCCAGCACCGATGAGAGTTTGCTTGATAAACTCGTTGGCCTTGGCTAGCTCGTGTTGTTCATACGTTGTCTCGGTTAGATCCGCGTAGTTGGGTGACTGGTCGAAGGGTGACTTGACGCCTGGTACAAAGATTTTACGCGTGTCGTGCTTGCGCTCGATGAGTTGCTTGAGGTAAAGACCTACAAGCAAAGCGGTGGCTTGACATACGAAGAAGGCTGTACGTGCAGCTAGGAGCAGTGTCTCGTTCTCAAAGTCAATCTTTCCCATGAGGAAGATCATGGGCAACATGATGAACATGCGCATGGGGCTCTGCTTCCCGGCCATGGTGCAACGGGCAGGGGGGCGAATTGAGCAGATAGACTGGAAAAAGAAACAATCATTTCAAGCGCTGAAGCTTGATATTTGTAGGGTCAAGTGTTCAATGAATTGATTGGCTGGAAATGCGCTTACTCGACGGGACTCAAAAGAAAGGATACATAATGCCGAACGTCGCGTGGGGACGAGTCCGTACTGGAGCTAGCACTGCTGCTAGAGGTACTCCTGCTAATGCTCCTGCTGGTACTGCTGCTGATATCGCCGACGAAGCCGCAAGCGGAGAGGTTTGCGTCTTGAAGCACAGTGGCGACATCTGCATAGTCGGTCAGCAGCGGGCGCAGCGCTTGAACAAAGTTAGGCATAGAATTATAGCTGCTAATGCGACCGATCGTGTCAAAATGCAGCTGTAGCGTCATTGGTACGTGGATCTGCTGGTTCAGCAGACGGAGGAGAAGTGTCGAGTGTTGAGGCTGCAGCAGATTCGGGAAAATGCTCGGAATAGTAGTGTCAACAATACCAAGCGATAGCGTGAGCTGCACGTGGCACACGGAGTGCCCACCAGATGACAGCAGCTCGAAGCTGGTAGGCAGGAGCGACAGTGATTCGAAGGCGGCAGTGTACCGCCTCCACTGTTCGAGGAACGAATTCTGGCCTCGCAGTTCACCGTGTAATATGTCTGGGTGGATCGCCTGCTGGACGAAGCGGATCTGTTCTTGATTTGGAGAAACACATGGCACCCATGGCGCGTGCTCAGTAGGGGAAAAACCTGAACGGAAGCAATTCACAAGGTCGCCCGCAGTCTGGAGAAGTTTTGCGCTTCGATTTTCTGTCGACAATGGCAAAGGTATATTTGCTGAGATGAGGCAGGAGTAAGGACGCGATATGTATGTAGCCAGATGCAACTGCATCAAATGAACGTCGGACTGCAAAGACTCGACAGATGCGCCAAGTTCACTCTCGCGTTGACGCTTTCTCTGCAGGTACCGCAGCTGTCTTGTGCGGCTCTGTGCGCGGCGTCGCTCGATCTTGCCCACGTCGGTGCCGCTGCTACTGTCGTAGCCAAAACTCTCTGCAGACAGGAAGTGTGCAAAGCTGTGAGTAGCGTCCGACTGGTTTGCCGACGTCACTCACACATGCAACTTCGTTTGCTGTTTGTTACCTTGATGTGAAAAGCACGGTGTCATCTGTAGATCAACCACGACGTTGCTTTGTAGATAGACCTCTTGCCTCGGCTTCGTAATGAATACTGACATACCAGAGCTAGCTGTAATATGCCCAAAGAAACTGCTTAGCTCGTTGGTCACACTTACTTCAGAAAAACGCTACGAAACAACGTAGACAATTTTCACGCCGAAGTTGTCGCGGCTCGACAACCCCATGTTTCTTGTATACGAAATAGTTTTACCGGTGTCGTCAGAGGTGACCGTGCTACGCTTAATGGCTGCGGCGGCGCTAAAGAGACGCACTCCATTGCGAAGTGGCGCTGGGACTAGCACGCACTGTCCTAAGTCTTCTTTGTCATATAAATCAGATTTTTGGTCGCCGCTATGTAATGCGGTTAGCTCGCTCGTTTGTTGAAATGAGTCGCGCATCCAGATAGCCATTTGCATTCTCATTCTCATTGTAATGAGAATACAAGCAAAGCTACTAGAAGTCATCTCGAAATAAAACTTGGTGAAATTTAGTAAGCTCCATCCTCAGTTACTGGCCAGTGTTCTTATTTGCTCGTCATGCCTAAATTAATGATTTCTGCGGAACGCACTCGGTCATGTAGTCTAGAGAAGTGTATACATTAGTACGTCAGAGATAAGACTTCTTTTTGCACAAACTACGTACTCGCTGCCCACAAATTCGACAATCTGGCTCAAGAGCGCAGAGCTTTGCTCTTGCACAGCAGTCGGCGATCTAGCCACGTCCATGCTGCATTGACATACTTAGTATACATCAAACCAAGATCACGAGTAGCGGTTGCTCACATTGGCACTTCGAGTCGGTCCATCTGCAGTCTTAGCGTCTTACCACAAGGTCGATCTCCAGAGTGGACAACCTCGTTGTTGTGAGCGGATCCTGGCGACAGGGCTACATTTGAAATCTGTGAGCAAGTGCAACGATCTCGAGCTTCGTATCGACACGTCGAAATGTCTCTGAGTAGTCGACAAAAGTTCTTGTCAGCCTGCTCTCCTTTATGTTGGAGGTCGTCCAGAATTGCGTGCATGAGCTGCAACTGCGTCTTGATGTCTGCGAAGCCCTCGATTATATGCTGGAACTCGAACGGCTGGAGAGGAGGCAGCAACTTCTGTTTGGTGCCTGAAGCGTCACTCTTACGAAGAAACCTTTGCTGTAGCCAGCGCCACAAATGAGAGCTCTCATTTGACAGCGTCTTTTGAATGGCTTTGGTACGGGGACGTCGACGGGATAGACTCTTCACGACATCGATTGCGTATGTTTTGAACTCGGAAATGACCCTCACGCCATGGACCACCAACGATATGCACATCATCTCCAGGTCAACAGGACAAGACACTGTTTCTTCATTAGCTAGAGCCATAAGCATTTGCACTGTTGTATCTTGGTGATGCCTCGATGATAAAGGCAGTGATGGTCATGGGATCACTTATGGTGCGGAACAGAATGAATGTCCCTTCAACTTCTACTTATGTTTGGTCTTTTTATGGCGACTCGACAATGGTGCACGTAGACCAAATGCATGGAGCAGCGTCATATGAAAGGTTGATGTGTTTCATGTCTGCTTCCAACAGACGCGTATATGTTTTTATTGTACTCGGATTACTAACTCATATTTTCCTTTTTCTTGGTTAAGTGGCCAGCTTCAGTCGATGCTGCTCACACGATGCACGATCTGCACTCCAGCCAGCGCCTCAATTGCCACAAGCACAGATCCTTCCACGTCACTATCAGGGGCGTCTGCAAGCGCACTCCGCGGGTCCAGCTCAAACTCCAGAATTGTCACGCCCTCACTCTCCATGTGCAGTCCGCACTTCTTAATCTCAACCTTCCCGTCATGCATTCCAGCGATCACGTCACACACTTGCTTCAATAAATTATGGTTGGGCAAGCGACGTTCACCACCATCCTCGCCACTGCAATGCTCCATTGCAGCTTCCACCTTTAATGAAAATGTGGTCGCGACAACCGCCTCAGCAGCACCAGTCATAAGATGGTCAATGCCCGGCACAAAGGAGACGGCGGATCTCGCCATGTCCAAGTTGCGTGGCGAGCGCACAACATCCATAGCCTTCTGTGCGAGGCTTGTTTCGTACATCATTTGTCCCCACTGAACAACTTCATCAGCTGTTGGCCGCTTGACTGGGTCATGGCTCAACAATTTGTGCAGCATGTCCAAGATTTCGGGACACCTCTTCGCCGCACGAAGGTCGCTAGGATAATTGCTGTCTCGAGCACCACGAAGAGTAATGTACCGCTCCATTGTTGTTCCAAATCGGTCGTGACATAGTTCGAAGAGAATCATTCCCAACGAATAAATGTCTGTCTTGGCGTTGTACTTCTTCCCCGCCACTTGTTCGGGGCTTGCGTACAGATACGTGCCAACACCAGCGGTCACCTCGTTGCTCTCCGACATATTCGACCACATCGACGTTGACACCGGAGTTTCTCGGAGTCCATTTGAAGAAGACCCTTGCTGGGGATCATCGAAACTTGCTGAAGCATTCATGTTGTTCACATTCGCAGCGTGTCGCGAAAGGCCGAAATCTCCCAACTTGATCTCGTCTCTCTCGACGTCGGCAACAAAGATATTCGCTGGCTTTAAATCGCGATGAATCAGCCCGCAAGAATGCACGTGCGCAAGTGCGCTCGCAATCTGCACGAAAATCTTCAACATTCTAGACAACTCCATCGGGCGGTTTGGAACAGCCAAATAGTCCGCTAGATTGTGGCCAGCACAGTACTGCATCTGGATGTACAGCCAGTGGTCACACTTTTCCACCGCGTTCAACGAAGAAGAATCTTCATGAGCGGCCGGTGAGCCAAATGAAAGCAATCGAGATGACCGGTTACTTGTGCGCGGCTTGTTCTGAACGACCAAATCCTCTTCCTTCCACCCGTTGTCACCTGAAACATCAGAAGACGATCCACGTTCCCATTCAAAGCCATCGTCATTGTTACTCGACATGCTCCCATTGCTGTAAAACGTCTCAAGCTGGCGTTGATTTCCTGAGAACTCAAGCTCCGAGATCGGCGGAAGGAGGTTGCTCGTCGAATAGTTTTTAGCATTGGCGAGATCGCCGACAGAGCTCGCGTCAGAATCAGTCAATGACGATGCTGCCGACGCTTTTTCTGTCTTTTCCTCAACCTTCTCTAGCCACGCCTGATAATACCGCACAATGTTGGGGTGGTCCAGCAGCGCTAGAATCTTCACTTCGCGCAGAAACTTTTGCAAAGTCTTGGATGTCTGGTTCTTCAAGTTCAGTCCGACTCGTTTGATCGCATACTTGCGTCCGTCCAAGCGATTTTCTGCGAGCATGACTTGACCGAAGCCACCCTTGCCAATTGCTGATAGTTCCTCAAACTCGTTCACAAAACGACTCTGACATACAAACGGAAAAAGGACTTCTGCTTCATTGGGAGAGCCGCATTCAGACGAAGATGATCCCGACGAGTCTTGAACAATTGACTTCTCCTCGCTGGACTTTTCATCCGTGGTTTCGTCACTATCATTCAACTCGCTCAAAGCATCATCGCTGCTACTGTCACTGCTACAGCAGCTTCCCGTTGTTGATTCTTCGGAGGAGCTCATCGACTTTGTGCCGTTCACGGCTGCTGCAGAGTCCTCGCCTTCGCAAAAGATACCATCGTCCAAATCGGCCAGCTGAAAACGCTCGTTGTCAAACACGTCGACACTTGAAGATAAAAACTCTGCCTCCTCTTCGTCCACAGACAAATCTACTTCGTAAATGCCCGAAGCGTTTTCTTCCGTCAAACTCTTATCATCATACGGCAATGCTAGTCTTCTGCTCCCAAGTGCAGATCCATCATTACACATACGGATAGACGAAAAAGACGTTGATACGCCTCTGACGACCATGTCCGTACACGATGATGCGGAAATTGAAGACATAGCCGTAGTAGCATTGGAGTTCACATCGGACCCACCGACGAGTAGCTCTTGCTTTCCACCAATACGTCCACCATTGAGAAGGATCGCCGCCGCTTCGTTCGCAGCAAGGTGTGAGAACTTTTCCATAAGCATTGCTTCGGTCATGGGGCAAGTTTCAGCATTGACTTCGGTCGACAACGTGCTTGCATGTTCGCCATGTTCCAATAACGGCATCTGATCATCCACACCTAAGGCATTCATCATTAGTGAGCGGCTGATTACACTTGAAATCGTGATGTCTCGCTCTCCCGGATGCTGTATGACAAGTCGGTGTACATGAGACGTAAAGAACTGACTTCGATCCATGGTTTTGATAGCCGACTGCGCTAATGAAGCAGATAGCCCTTTGACATAACACCCCCACGACAGCAGGATGCCGCACGTGGCCACACCCAACAACATGGCTCCCACGTGCGCGTACGTGATAAAGATCCCCCGCTTACCATCATTTACTATCGGTTCCCACAGGATTCGTCGACGGTGGCGAGACCCCATCTCTTCGTGATAATGGTCAGGGTCACCAGCTTGTCGATCGCGAAACGTGAGTAACCCATGGGTGACCTGAGTATCGTAGTCATCCAGGGTCACACCGTCATTCTCACTCGTTTCGAGAAAGTAGTTGCCTCCCATCATGCGCAATTGAAAACGCGATTCCATCGTATTCCACGTGTGTGACACCACACGTACCAATTGCTGGTCTAACTGAGAGCCCTTCCCTTTCAATTCATGCTTCCTGGTAGTTGCAGGCTGCTGAGAGCTGCTGGAATCAATCCGGTGTTGATGCTGGTGCGAAACCTCTGCAGCTACTTGAGACGGGACGCGAAAGTACTTTGACGCAGTCGAAGAAGGACCGTCCACCTTCCACGTGTAGAACGTTGCTGCGCGCGTTGTTGACACTCCATACACAGCGAGTACATCAAAGTCATGTACTTCAAATTCCCATAATTGCTCTCTTGTCCAGGGGTCGAACGCAACAATAGTAGACCCCTCATCCTCTAACGCAGAGTTAGGGTCCTTAGGCACTACAAGAATTTCAGGAACCATGTTATGATCACCGTCTCTGACAGAGCAATGCGCCTGCTGCGTGAAGTCCAAGAAAAACTCTGAAATCTTGAAACACCGAGCAGATGAAGCATTGCGAGAATGAACAGCTCGCGTCATGAACTCTGAGCGACCGAAGAGAATCTCGCTGGTCGATGCTGCAGACGAGGAATAAGGGCGACGAAAGCCATTCGCTGCATTCAACGTAAACATCTCCAGCTTCTTTTCGCCAAAGAGTAAAATGTCCGCAGCCGACGTGCTCACAGTAGATTCGCCGCCAGACGTGGTGAGTTCCATTGCCACACGTACAGGTCCGTTCACGTTGACAATATCAGCCATCGTCATCCCGAGCTCCTTCACCTTACTCTTGGAAAAGTAAAATAACCTGCCATCGTACGACGGCACCAACTGCGACATAAAGACCGCGCTGGCTGGCGCCGTCGCTGTCTCTTGCGGAACCACTGGACGGTTCCCCACTTTCTTGTTGTCTGCACGATTCCTCACCACGTGAGTACTTTTAACAAGATCCAAATCTACTTCTGTCCGTTTACGTGGCCTCACGGCCGCTGACTGGTAGCTGGGCGGCATGTCCGACGGCGTAGCTGAGTTCACGCCCAAACACTGCGACGAGTCCACCATGGGACCGCCCGAGTCAAACGACCACAATACTTGTCCGGACCAGGCATTGACTGCATAGACACGGCCATCGAGGCCGCCAGCTACCACCACGTCGAGAGACTGCGTGGCAGCATACGAGAAGTCCGCAGTAGCAGGTGAAGCACTGACGAGATTTGTTAGCAGTAACGTAGCGGTGAGCAGCACTGTGCGTCTAGTCCCTGTGTTTCGACTATCACGCTTGGTCATATTACAACGCGAGCAACCAAAAGCTTGCATTCAACCGCGCGTTCAGTGGCCGCGTGAGCGGAGAGACACGCGGCGCGTCCACCGCCAGCAATATGCACGAGACGAGGCCACGGAGCAGACGCCGCAGCCGAGGGGACGCACGAGATCTCCTTCTTGCGGACGGGCGCTTGATCTCGCTCAAAAGGGGGCGACGCAACGGCGAGTACTGCTGCTGCCGAACGCGCCTCAACTCTTGCTTTCAATACTGGCACTATGTAACGCCAGCGTGTTACAATTTTTACCCTTTACTTTACATATATTTTATCTAATGAGAAAAAATGAGATCTAGCAGGTTCAATCAAAGACTGAAGTGCAACTCAGTATCAAAAGTGACTGCAAATGCCACGGCTACTGCCATGAAATCACACTGGACTGAGCTAAATGGACGTTCTCTTACAAGCTCAATGAGAATCTATTCCATCGTGCATTTTCAGCACTGACTTCCGTCGATTTCAAGGTCTTCTTCATCAAGGTATCGTCTGTTTTTACCTCTACCACATATCAAAAATATCAAAAGGCGTGGTAAGTTTTGACACTCGGACGACATTAACATTGAATGTGCTCCGGAGTGATGGATAGTACTGACGAGAACGTATGGAGCCGACGTGCATTCTTACACACGCTGCAGCTCATGCTATCGTATTGTACTCGCACAGGTAAGTAGCACACGTATTTTCTAGAAAATTCGAAATTAATAGTACGCGCTCACGGGAGTGGTGGAGCCTGATTCACTCTATACTGAAAAAAGCTATATTTACGCATGGGAAGCGGAGGAGCCAACGTAGTGGCATGGTGACCCGTTGCACTGGGCATGTCATCCATCATAGATTTGCTGATGTCGTCACTTGCTCCATGTGACGACGCCGCGATTTTAGTCAGCGAGGCGGCCTCGCCCATATGCAAGATAGTGTCGAATACTTTGGAACTTTAGAACCATCATTTGCAGCACAGCTTGGTGTCGGCTAGACCATTCGCGCACTAAAAAAGTATGAACACAAAGTGTCGAATCGAGACGCTTGGAGCTGCTCCGATGTCGTGGAGGATAAACAAATCCACGTGGACTTTGTTAGATCAATAATTGCCTTAAATTGTAAGGAAAGACTCCTACGTTTGTATCAACGATTGTACACCGAGCACGAGGCAATCCTAGAAGAAAAGGCGCAAAGGTGTGGCACTGGATCTTCTAATACAATTCTACGAGAAAGAATGTTACCGAGCGTTCCGCCACGAACGCGTTTAGTGAAGCGTGATGCACTGAGATCCACGACGTGAATGTGCTCATTGGCACGCTGGAGATGCTCCAGAATAAGGTGTTGAACTAGGGAAGACACGGGAGACTTTGTAGAGGAATAAAAAAAGTCTCTAGACACCTGATGATTAGAAAGAGGGGCGAACTGGGCTAGGGTACCTTAGTAAGATTTGAGCGCCATGGTGTCACTGCCACGACTGCTGGTCTTCTGTGACTACCTCGAGAACCGCTTGCACACGTCGAGTCTGTCGCTATTGCGTCGTATGGTGACGGACTTTTATGCGGGCAACGAACACACTTTAGTGGACTTTATGCGGCTAGGCGCGAGTGTTGTGTCCGTAATGCCGATTGAAAGGTCAAACCCTCGGCATCGGAAAGAGGCAGCACGACTGTTAAGTAAGCAGGAAGAAGATGACGTCCATGACGACCAGACTCAACTGAATGCAACAGGGTCTCAGCAGCTGGCAACGTGTGTCTTTCGCTTCCTCACAGCTCGAGTAGCGACCAAGAACATTTTGTGGCTGCGCGATATGTTTCAGGAATTTACAAAAAGCGAGGATGCGATACTGCGTGAATTTGTATCACGTGGTGACGAGCCCATCTGTGTCATTCCTGTAAACATTCAAGCTTTGCGTATGACTCCCTTGCCACCACCACCACTCATACCGGGTACTGTAAGTAGGAGGAACGAACACATCGCGACGTTGTCACAGGCGACATCATCGCCAACATCGTCTCTCCGGAGGAAGAGAAAGCGAGACAAAGATCGAAGGCAGCAAGGCGCAAGTGAAGAGAACGATGTGACTGGCGATACTGTGGATAGTCACAAGAAAAAGCAGAGGCACTGTGCTGTAATGGCGAAACAGGAGGAAAGCAAAGTGGCTGCTACGCTTGAGCCAAAGCCCCTGGTATCCCCTACAATCGACGAGATACGACAGAGCATCATGACTACAATGAAGCGGATCGAGAAGACCGAGCCATGGAAGTCTGTGTTCAAGCCTGAGACTCTAGTGATGCCGTTTTCGCGAGTCAGGCACCCCAAGTTGGCAGAGGCGCTGCAAGAATTCTGGCACTCTCATGCCCGAGCTGTTTGGGAGCGCAAGTTCTGGACACCTCTCTCTCGTACTCGCACGCCCAAGCTTCATAATCAGCGACGATGTCGTCAGAGCAAGGCGCAATCGTTTTTCGAAAAGAGAGTGCTCATTCCCGCGTATAAGGAGCTCGGAGCATCCTTCTTCGTCGATATGGATCGACGTGCGACACCTTATAGTGGATGGGACTATCGTGATCAAGCTGTAGACTTGCTTTCGTTGGCACAACGCTACAGTTTGTCCACTTGTCTCGAGTATATCGAGTCAGAGGCATGCAAGCGCTTTCCTGTTGTCCCTGGAAAGAGCCGCAGATTTTTTACCCAAAAGAATGGCAAAAGCCAAAGCATGTGGTCGTCGTCCACACGGTTAAGACCAGCTCTAAACGAGATCGTCGCTAGCGAGTCCAAGGCGGATAGCAACAACCCGTCCGCTCATGCGTGAAGCGCCACTCAAAGCCTTTGCTCGTGAACATCTGCGCAACTTTGCTTCATCGACGATCGTGCGAAGATTAGTCAATGATTCATCAATCCTCTCCAACACCTTCGATCTTGGCGAAGGAGATTCAGTATTGATGCAGCTGCGGACATCTTTTCGTCCCACGCTCACTTTGACTCATCAGAGAGTCTTCGAAGTCGATTCATCGGCCACAGACGAAGCTCGGACGATTATGAGGGCTCGGTACAAGGCCATGCAGATATTTTGAAGAAACAAGAGATCGCCAGGTCATTTATCAGACGCAATGGTGACTCAGGAACGATGTCAGACGCATATTGCTGTAAAGCGAGCCGTTCGATACCCCGCAAAATGCCTGCAACTTAAAGTGAGCTTTCCTACGCACATGAAGCTTCAAAGCTTTCATCGTCTCCTGCACTTGCTCCTGCATTCAGCATTATCAACTTTTACGAGGGGGTGACACAAAGGAGTCCTTCGAAGGACTGATTCAACTCAACAGACGAATCTTTGTCGAGTTTGCCGCGCATACTCTCTCTAAGCGTGCACTATCAATAATGCTACTCTATATGAGATCCTTTTTAACAGCTGCAGCAGCAATAGGGACCACATGGAAGTTCATTGACCAGATGGTTGCACTTGAGCTGCGTGCTAGTGCTATGGAGACCGTAGCTAATTTCAAGCTCCATCTTAAATGATCTCGAGCATTGAACTTTCCATGACTTGTGTACATTAACCTTGTGCACGATTTCGTAGCTGCTGACAGGCTTCAAACAGCTCGTCTCGCTCTTTACGAGTCGCCTCAAGCGTTTGCATAGCTCGATCCAATTCGCTCTGAGCTTCTCGTGCTTTAGCCTCCCGTGTTTGCTGTCTTGCTGCAGCTTCAACGTCTCGACTCTGCGCTGTTCCACTCCCCTCCTCTTCTTCATCAAACGCGTCTTCTTCATACTCAGCCTCATTATGTTCTGCTAGCATGTCTTGCCAGTACTCCACCGCCTGCGTCTGCTGTTCGTGTTGGCGTAATACTTGCAGATACACCTTTTCCGCATTGTCAAGCTTTTCCTGCACGAATTGACCTTCGTCATCCCCTTCAAGTTGCGCTGAGCGTAAGGCATGGCTCGACAAGGACGTGGTCATTGAGTCGTCCATGTGCATCAAGAAGCCTTCCATCTCTTGAAGCCGCGCTTGCCATTGCTTGCTACCACTTTTGTCACCAAAGATCTTGCCCTCATGGCTCGTGCTTTTCTTCAATAAGTCTGCTACACTTGAAAGGGTCCTAGTGGACATGCGTCTCTCTTGGACGTGAGTGAAAAGCCCTTGATAGCAGCGCACCAAGAGAGCATACAAGTGCGAGACAAATTGTGGATCCGTCAAGTCACTTGTATGGGCACGGGCTTGAGCTACGGCATGCAACATCACGACAGCTAATTGTCCTGTTGACAGCTCTTGCAATGCTCCAAGCGAGAGATAAAGCGTGCTTTCGCCTTCTTCCGTACTCTTCTGAGCCACAAAACTGGCATAACCTGTTTCCTTGCCACGCTCCAAGCTTTCTACCACCGTCACCGTGGCCTCAAGGTCGTCTTTGCTCGACATTGCACGCACTAGTAACTCTGCAAAGTCGCGTCGTGCACGTGTCCGCTCATCAAAGTGACTAGCAGAGACTTGAACGAGACCAGACGTGTCGATTTTCCGAGCATCCAGCACTCCTAACGCCCTTAGCGCAATATCCGCTTGCCTATCTGTGATCAGCCGCTTCTCCAGTCGACAGCCAGTCGTCACAGCTTCTACCACTGCAAGTCGATACGCCTTCCCATGCGTTTTGTCTTCCTCTGTGCCGCTCTCCTTTGCTTCCTCGTCGTTGCGTTTAAACGCTGTCATCAGCGTCTCAATCCTCGCCAAACGCTCTTCTAAAACACCCTCAAGACGCTTACTCAGTTCGGACGTCAAGGCATACGACGTCTCCGTGTCTTGCCGCTGACTTTCCTCTTCCTTCGACTGGTTTCGCTCGTGTGAAAGCTGTGGACGCTCTTGCTTACGTCGCAGCTCCTTCTTTTCCTGTGCAAGTTGCTGATTCATGACAGCTACAACAATCTGCGCCTTACGATTACATTCGTCTTCAATCAACGCCTTCTGCTGCGCGATCCGCGTTCGCACACGAGCTCTTTGCTGCTGTCCCCTTCCTTCAAGCATCAACGTTAGACGCTGCACTTGTACGTCATGCTCACGCTCCGCTGCCTCATGCTGCTTCGTTCTTCCGACCGGCAATGCCTTGAGTCTAGCAGCCAACAATCGCGTCATTGCAGCGCGTTCTTCCGCCAGAAGTGCTGCCAGATGCGCTTCCACTTGTTCAAGCTGCTCCCGTTCCTCCTTTTCAAGTCGTTCAAGACGCAGTCGCTTCTCCTCTTCCAGTTCTCGACGACGTTCGTCTGCTTCAAGCTCGAGTCGAGCACGTGCTTCAGCCACGAGGTCCTCAGTCTCGCGCTGTGCAGCATTCCACTGCAATTCGTGCTGCTGCTGTTGCACTACCGGTCTCGTCTTCGCGAGTGCGGTCGTGTGCTGCACGTCGAAATGCTTCAACAGATACGCCACCTCCCGCATGTGTCGATCTTTGACGCGCTTCTGCACTTCCCGCCTCATCTCGTCCCTCTCTATCGCCGCATTTTCCTCGACTTCTCGCTGCTTTGCTACAAACTCCTTGTCAATTTGCTCGAGCACACGCTCCGTCTCCGTCGTGATGATCCCTTCGCTCGGTCTGCCATGGCCACTGCTTGACCTTCCAGATATTTCCTCGAGTGCCTGCGCTTTACGAGCAGCTTTCTGCTGGCTCACAACTTGTAGTGCTCGTCGTACATTCTCCATCAAAGCTGATGCCAACTCAGCAAGTTGCGCTGCTAGCTCTCGCTCGTGACGAACACCAACCACCAACTCCACGGCTTCGAGAAGAGACAGCTTCATGGGCACAAGTCCATAGTTAAAGAGCTGTTGCATGGCATTCACATCGTTTTGATGCTGTTGCTCAGCTCCACTTGTGCTCGTGTCTTCAGCAAGCGAAAGCGCTGCCACTGGTGCCGGGACATCCTCCGTCACCACCACGAGAGCTGCTTCTCTTGCTGCTTTGCGCTCGTTTTCCGCTTCCAAAGCTTCTTGTGCTTCTTGACGCTGTCGTGCATGCAATCGCTGCCGCTCGAGCTCCCGCTTTTCCTCGAGTTCACGCAGCTTTCGAGCTTTCTTGGCAGCAATTCGAGACTCCAATCGCGCCTTCTGTGCGGCATCGTCGGCACTATGCGTCTCGCGAAGCTCACGCAAATTTGTGTCAAAGTCACGTACCATCTTGTCCGCCGTCTCCGTAGCCTCTTGCTGTAGCTGCAGCGTCACCATGCGAGCTCGTTCCAAGGCTTGCGCTTCAGCTTCTCGAGCCAGCTGCAGCTCAAGCTGCTCCTTCTCATGACGTTGTCGAGCTCGTTCTGCCTCGAGCTTTTGAACTAATCGTGCAGCAATCTCTTGTCGCTCCTTCTCCTCTGCTTCAGCCTGAGCTAAAGCTTCTGCTTTCTCTTGCTCAGCAGCTAGTCGAATGCCTTCTGCGGCGTCTGTACCGCTCGCCTGTGTCTTTGTCCGTTTAGCGACACCTTCCTGCTGCCTGCGTGCACGTCGTTGAGCAATTCGCTGTTGCAAGATTTCTTCCTGTCGACTTTGTTCCTGAGCAAGCGAGACCGTGAAGGCCTTCAACTCACGCTCGTGCTCTTCTTCCAGACGATGGAGCTCATGCTGAGCCAGCTGCTGCTGCTGCTTGACAAGCTCAAGCTCGTGTTGTTGCTTTCGCTCTTGCAATACACGAAGCTCTTTGGCCTGTTTGCGCTGAATGCTTTCCCATGCTTCTTGTTCCTGCGCTGCTAATGCCGCAGCTAGCGCTTCTTCTTCCTCTTGTTGCTGCTTTTGCTCAGCTGCTTCGGCAGCCTTGATGTCAGTCTTGACGGTAGCTTGAGCTTCTGTCCGAACGCGCTTCTCCTTCCGTCGCGCAAGTCGCTCTTGCAACGCTCGCTCTTGACGTTGACGTTCAGTCTGCAGCGATTCCACTAACTTGGTCGATTCGGCATTGTGGGCTTCACGACAGGCTACGAGCTGCGCTTCGAGCTCAGCTTCGTCAGCCACACGTTGCGCAGCATTGAGTCTGACGCTCTCGCTCTGTGCTTGTTGCTGCTTGCGCTTCTTCTCTGCTAAACGATCAGCAAGTTTATGCCTTGAACGGACCACCTTCTTGGCTTCAAGCTGCTGCGTATCACTACAATGACGGTCATATTCGGCTCTCACACGCGTTGCCTCTTCTTGAGCCTGTCGAGAAGCTGCGACTGCCTTAGCCATTGCTGCCGTAGCTTCTTGCAGCTCAACTGCAGTCGCACGAACGGCATCTTCCTGTCGTTCCCGTGCTTGAGCCAATGCCACTGCCTCATCTTGTCGAATTTCTTCCTGTAGTGCCGCCATTGCGACGTCCTCTTCCTCATCATCGTGTCCGTCCTGTCCTTTAGCTTGACGCGCTGCCTTCTTCTTTGCTAACTTCTCACGTAGCTGCGTCTCACGCTTGTGCTTCTCCACTAGCAATGCTTCCTGCAACACACGACGTTCACGCGTGTGTTCTTTCTCCAACCGCTCAAGCTCCCGTCCGGCCGCTGCTTGCACGTCAAAGGCTGACTGCCGCTCAGCTTCGGCTGCTTGTTCCAGCTTACACACCACATCAACCAGCTCTTGTCGCTGTCGCTCTTTCAGCTTTTCGCGTGCAGCTCGTTCTTGGTTGTCCAATTCGTCTTGTGCTGCTTTAACTTCGTCTTCGATCGCAGCTTCGGCATCCTCGTCCTCTTGTTCCTTAACACGTCCACGATCAACACTACTCCGCTGTTGCTTGACTGCTAACCGCTTCTTTAGCGCCAGCTCTTGACGCGCACGTTCAGCACGAAGCGCTTGTTCGAAATGACCCCACTCTGCGTCGTGTGCTCGCTTGCATTCCGCTACTTTCTCCTCGATATCGGCAGTGCCTCGCTTGTCTGCTTCTTGCAGAGCCTTTACAAGCTTCTCGTTCTCACACGCAGCAGTTGCTTCAAGCTCGGCTTCTTTAGCCTTTCGATCTTGCTCAATCATAACCAGCTCTTGCTGCTCTTCCAACGCCAAAGCTTGTTCAAGTCCAGACTTTGTGTAGACTTCACTTCCATCTGCAGCTCGTCGTTTGCGCTCGATTCGAGCTGCCAACGCAGCTTGACGCGCTCTTGTGTCCGCTTCAAGCTGCTCCCGTCGCGCTTCCACGCCGCGTGTATGAGCTGCCTGGACGTTTGCAATCTCTTGACTCATCAAGCCATCGTCCTTCATCGTCTGGACAGCACGCAGTCTCTGCAGCTCCTGCCGCTTTTGCTTTCGTTCGGTTAAACGCTTGACCATCTCCTTTCTACTGCTAGCGAGTGCAGCTTCGGTACCTTGTCGTTCTTTCGCCACTGCTGCTTGGTACTCGACTTGTACACGCTCCGACTCAAGTCGTGCCGCATCAAACACCGTCAAAGCTGCTTCCTCAGCTGCTTGACTAGCAGATGCAACACACAATTCCATCAACAGCTCCATCTCTTTCTCTTGGCGTGTGCTCCACGCCTCAGTCTCCAAATCGACCAACTTCATCTCGAAGGATGTCTCTAAAGCCTCCATCAATGTACGCTCTTCGTCGATCGGATCTTCAAAGGGCATGACGCTGTCCTCCTGACCGCGATGCTCACGCTTTCGACGCAGTTTATCGCAAAGAACGACTTGTTGGCTCTGCTTTTGAGCCTCAAGATTGTCACGCAGGAGTCTCAAGCCAGTGTCGTGCTCGACTGCAAGCCGCTCGAGCTCCTTTCGTGCTCTTTGCTCGGCTCTCTCAGCAGCATCCAGACGTTGTCGTGCAGCAGTTTCCAAAGGATGTAGAACGGCTTCAATCTCCTCTTGTTCACGCTCACGCTGAGCCTTCCACGCTTGAGCTTCTTGAGCCGATAGCTTCTCTTCCAACTCACGCTTCATTCTCATTTCTTCCGCGTCTTCACTCGCTTCGTGTGGCATCACTTTGTTCCCTCGTCTTCGACCAAGTTGCCGCTGCTGTAGCCGTTCCTGGAGGAGCATTTCTTGCTTCCGACGCTCCATTTCCAGTGCTTCGCAAAGCTTTTGCTGCGCGTCTTCGTGTTGTTTTCTCGTCGCCTGCAATGACGTCTCAACCTCCGCACAGCTAGAGGTAAAACTCTGTGTCAGAGCATTCGCAGCATCTTCCTGTGCATGTTGCGTCTTAGACGCAAGCGCGCGAGCTATTGACGCAGCAGCTGCATCAATCGCCAGCATCTTTTGCTCCTCTTCCTCATCGCAAGCAGCTTCAGCACGCGCTTTTTCGCTACGAGAGAGCGTCGTGTTGGTCTTTAGTACCTGTCGCTTGCGTTCAAGTCGTTCAGCTAATCGTTCTTTGCGTTGTCGAGTCTCATCATCAAGACGCGTCTTAAGAGCAGTCCATTCCCGATCGTGTTCATCGTGTAGCGTCTGCAAGTTGCGGTCCAAGTCGTCGACTACTGCGGTCTCCATCTCATTTGATAAAAGAGCAGTCGAAGCTTCTGCTTTGGTGTCAAGTCGCTGCTTGAGTCTCCGCCGACGTGTCTGAGCTTTCAGCGTCTCCATGTCGATCAGGCCGTCGTCACCATCAAAACAAGCGCAGAATTCGCGACTCAATCGGTCCGTCTCGGCACAATGAGCTGCCTTCAATGCTTGCAGAGCTGCTTCAGCCGCTTCCGCTTCCGCACAAAGTCGTCGAGTCTCAAGTTGTCGCTCTCTCTCCGTGCTTTCTCGTTCGCCTTCCTTCGCAACACGCGCATTGGCCTCCTCCCACCGCTCTTGTGCTCTTGTCTTTGCCGTCACAAACGCTTTGTCGATTTCACTATGATACCGATCGTACAGTTCACGCACTTGCTGCGTCTCCGCTTCCATGAGCTGATCAAGCTCCACTCGCTCTTCTTCTTGTAAAGCTTCATTGACATGGGAAAGACTCGTAGAGCTTGCCGATCGTCCGAGTCTTTCAAGCTCCTGCCGTCGCTTTTGTATCAATCGCTGACGAAGTGCTTCACGTTGAGCTTGACGCTGGACGTTGAGCGTATCACGAAGTGCTGCGCTTTCCGTCTTGAAATTGAGATGGCAAGAGCCAAGCAAAGCTTCAATGTCTGCGATGCTTTGAGTCCCAGCAGCCTGAACGGTGTCTGCGAGTTGCTCCAGGTCCGCATCGACTTCAGCATCCATTGCAAACTTGCGCTCAATTGCAGACGTCTGGAGCTCTTCGTACTGCACAAGTGCATCGTCCTGGTCCTCATCTTCATGTCTTTGTCGTGGACTTCCGCCATTCCTGCTCTTTAATGCACGCTGACGACGTAAACGATCTTCCAACTCGCTCCGATGTCGCACTCTGTCCTTCTCCAGCTCTTGTTGACGCTCTTGCCAAGCTTCGAGATGTCTTTGACTCAATCTCTTGATCTGTTGCTCTATTTCAATAGCCATCGTATTCCCTACGCCATGGTCTTTATCAAGACCGATACTAGTAGAGAATGTTGGCACTGCTAGCGCTGCTAGGCGGTCCACGAGGCTTTGCTTTCGCCTCATCATTCCTCTCTCCTCGACGCTGGAATCGCTAGGCCCCTTTCGTGTCGTCCACAGTCGCATTGAAGCCGCTAACTCGTCGTCATATCTCCCTCCCCACTCCTCATCCTCTTCTCGTGCCTGCGCAATGACTTTCATCGTTACGATAGCAGCAGCCTCCGCCGCACACACATCGTGAAGCTCTTGAAACACTCGATCTTCCTGCTCTTGGTGCTTCTTCTGCTCTTCACTCAAAGCAGCTTGTGCCTGCGTCTTGAGCTGCTCTTCAAGACGCTCTCGTTCTCCTTGTTCCTGCTTCGCAATAGCTTCGTCCACCTCAAGACGTTTCTCGGATGAAATCTCCATTGGAAGCTTCTTCCGTTGCTCTTCACGTCTCTGTGTCATTCGCTGCTGTAGTCGTTGCTCTTGCCGACGCTTCTCCGTATCAAGAGCGTCGCTAAGATCCATCAAAGCAGTGGCATGTTCATCGCTAAGACGCTCAATCTCATGCTCAAGCGTCTTTCGAGCGTCAATAGCTGCTTTGGAGCGCTGCAAAGCTTCGTCTTCGAGCCCTCTGAGTACATTTGCAATCGCAATCACTTCTCCTTGCTCATCGCCTGCTTTCAGCCTGCTTAACGCCACCTCGTGCTGCTGTTGACATGCTCGTAAAAGCCTCTGAACTCGTCTTCCGCTCGTGTGCAAGTGAGACGCTAATGCTTGCCACAGCTTCTTGCTCGTCTTTGACTCCATTTCCTTCTCCATTCCTCCATCCTGCTGGTCCTCAAGTATCTTCCTCCCTAACAAACTCTTCGGCTTTTCTTTCAACAGCTTGTCAGCGATTTTTCTTGCTCTCTCGCGTCGATACTCGTTGCATCTTGAGACGCAGTCCGCCTGTAGCCCATCGAACGCTTGCCGACTTTGCTCTTGAATCTGTGCAGGCATTCGAGCCGCAAGAGCTTCCAAGACTTTGCTCATTACCTCAAGACGACGTCGCGGTGTGTCAAGTTCATCCATGGACTCGCTCCGATCCCTTTCAGCGAGATAAACGAGTTGAGCGTCTGCCACCGCTACAGCAATTGCAGCTTCCGTCTTTCGCTCTGCGACCTCGTCTAGCAATGCGAAATGCTTCTCGCGCAGCTCTTTAAGTGCTCGATTCGTAAACTTTGTCAACTGCGTCTCAATGTCGCCGTCAAGTTTGCTACGATCGTCGCTATCCTCGTCCTCTTCACTTGCACTGAGCTCACGTGGCTGTGATTTAGTGGTCCAGTTGTCGCGCGCTTGCGTCTCTAAGCGCCGCCGTTCGCTGGCAATCGCTCCTTTCAGAGCGTGAACGTCACGATCGTAGTCACTTCGCAAGTGCTGAAGCTCCGATTCGACCTGGAGAAGACCACGAGCACCTCTTTCTCTCTCTTCTTGAGCCACTTCTTTAGCTCGAGTAGTGAACTGTGCCATAATTTCTTGAGTATTTGGTCGCTCTTGCATCTGCTCTTGTAGCTCTTTCACTGCAGCTTTCACCGCTTCCTCTTGCCGTTCCTCCATGTCATCTTGTTGCCGCACAACTGCTTCCAGTGCTGCCTCTTTACGTCCTATTGACGTGACATTATTCCTCACTTCTTGGCTTTCTAGGTCCACAAGAAAATCTTTGTCGCCCTTGCCTTCAGGACGTAGAAGCTCTTCTTTCTTCAAACCTTCCTCTATCTCAACAATCCGAAGTCGATCCTTCCATGCTTGTGCGTACACAGTGTTCAACTGCGCGATGATGTCGGCATTCTCATCTTCAAAGCCTGAAGTGGTCACTTCAGCATCATAAGACCGCATGAGCTCTGGAGTAACTCGTTCCTCGCCTGTTGGAACGAGCTCAACGTCGTCCATTGAACCTATAAGAGGCTCAGCAAAGTCGCCTTGAGTCTCGTCGTCATCGTCCTGGAATTTCATGGCCAAACTTGACAATTCCTTGAGATATTCCTGCTCAATCGCGAGCTCTTCGTCTCGGAATTGCGACTCTAGAGACCGTTCTTCCTCATTGTGCTGGACACGCAAAGCTGCCGCTTGTTCCTCTTCCTTATCCTCCCTTTGTGTCTTCGGAGCTTCTACACTTGAAGACGCCGACACCTTACCAAGATCATAACTAAAGTCATCAAGAAGTGGTTCTTTCTCCACTGTCAAGAGCTGAGGATACTTGGTCCTAAGAGCGGCAGCAAACTCCATCGCAGTGTCCTGCCTTTGAGTCTCCCCTTGTGGTCCTATCCGTCGATCCTTCGATACCTTTGAATCCTTCAAAGGTACTCCATGGGTCCGAAGTTGCGCAGTGAGATCAACCAGCAGCTCTTTGATCTGAAAGAGAGTGTCATTCCCTACTGCATTTTCAGAGAGTCGAGGCTGGACATAATCAACGACGTTGGCGTCTGATTCCATGCCTCGATTTCTCTGCTCTTGGTCAGCAAGACTCCACTTCTTCTTGGCGCTTTGCACCGCTTGACTCAGTACTTGTTCTGCTTCTTGAGCTCCCACTCGAAGCTCTCGCCTGCGTACAACGTCCTTTTCAAGCTTCTCATGGAGCTTCTTAGCACCTGCTGCAACTTCCTTGATCAATTTACCAAGACGACTTTGCAGTTGAGCTTGTACATTGCGCTCTTTCACTGGATTCTGCTCTTCACGAATCGCATCCAATTCACGACGAAACGTAGCTTCAAAGTCGTCAAGTGTGGCAAGAACTTGAGGAACCATCGCTCCAAATTTCTGCAGCGAAGAGAGCGGTTCGACGAGCACCTCGTCCTCTTTGTTTTGAGCCTTTTCCACGTGATCGTGCAATGTCAAGAGCTTTGGAATGACATTGTCGAGTGGTGCAGTGTCTTGGGTGGCCGTAGCAGCTGAAGGACGAGAGAGGAAGCGCTGGGATGCTTCCAACACAAAAGTCCCCACTTCTCGTCGCCCTTTCTCGGCTTCAGCAAGGTGAAGCAATGACGACGATGCTTGAATCAATGGACTCGATCCAAGCAATGTCTTGAGCTCATCAAGCACCATACGAGTGTGTTCTAAAGCGGTGGAATCTTCCTTTGTACTCGTGCGTTCAGGAGCTTTGTCCTGGACCGACGAAGTCATTTCTTGGACTAATGTACCCGTCAACTCAGCTAAATGGGAGCCCCAGCTCGCAGCTTCATGGAGCTTAGCGCTCACCTTGTCCAGTAGGACAGTCTTCTTGTGCTCAAACTGCTCACGATCTTGTAGGTCCTGCTCTAGGTTTTCCAGTAGAAATCGCTCTCTGCTCGCAACGCTTTGCGCTCGTTGACGACCGCTTCGTGAACTCCATAAAGAAAAGTCGGACGTCGATGCTGCTCCTTTGTGCGTAGCTGGAGATGGCGACATCATGTCGGAGGCCACTAATGCATTCACAAAGAGCCTTTTGAGCTCAATGGCCTCTGCTTGGACGTGCTGCATCAATTGCTTCACGTCGCCCTTTTGGTCTTCAAAGTTCTTTGTCACTGCTTCATGATGAAATTGCAGTCGATCGACTAGTTCATGCAGGTCCAAGTCTTCGTCACTCCAGCGTCCGAGATCCGCTTGATACTCTATCCTAGAACCTTTTCTAGGATCCTGCTCCTGCTTCAAATCGGACGTCATGGCGTCGGTCTTTAAACGAGTTGCAGGTTCATCACTTGTCGTCACTGCTACAGTTCCTTTTGAATGCATGGCTGCTAGATTCATCTGCTTGCTCTTCGTACGATAGCCGCTCGTGTTTGTCACTGCAGTGTTCGTCCAGCTCTTGGCACGAAAGTAATAGAGTCCAGCAATGACGGCAACGACCACGCCAAAGAGACCACCTAGAAGTCCCATAATGAGAGCCCAGTCCGGAGCCAAGATGAGGCCATCCGTACGTCGTTTAGCACTGACAGTGATCAAGTTTTTCTCGTTGAGAGGGACGATCGAAGCTTCGGTGGGGCAACTCGTGCCAGCTTTCATGACCACTACAATTGTCTGAGCGGCTCCATTGAGTGAATTGCCAAAGACGTACGTCCCTGGTTCAGTGAACGTGAAGGCAAAAGCCGAGACAGTCGTAGCATTGGCATTGACTTTTGCTGCAAGGGATCGAAAGGCTCCATAGTCAAAGCTTGGGTTGGTGTTAAGCATCGAGTCTTTCAAGTAAATGGGATACGAACGAGGCACTGACAAGTCAAAGAGGAGACCATCACTTACTGATAAGCACACCATTGGATTCACAATGGAAGAAGAGATGGAGCGAGTGCTTAATCGACGTCGTCGAGAAGCTGCGTTCACGAGCAGGGGAGGAAGATCGTAGGAGCCGGAAAACCCCGATGAAGCCACTGCAATGGAGTGAAGTTGACACTCACTTCCTGATGTACACGACACCTTTGCCACAAGACTCGTGGAGCTGCTGTCTTCCTCCGACAAAGGCGATACTTTCTGCGTAATAGGATCATAGAGCTGTAAGGCTCCTGTAGAGCTATCAACTCGAATTTGTACTGCTTCATCGCGGCATTTCTTGTTGCAGATATTATCCAGGTCAGGTTGGTCATCACATTGACAAACACCCAGACTTGCTACGTAGGTGCCTGTGCCGTTATTGCAATTAGCTTGACAAGCTCTACCACTTGCCGATACACACGATCCATCATCAGCACGAACTTGACTACTACTGCATCGATCGTATACAATGGGTTGACAATCCACATCTCCATCTTCATCACTGCGTAGGATCATATCTTGGTCGTAGAATTCATATCCAGGTTCGCAGATGCAGTACCCGTCGGTCATTTGGAAAGCTCGATGACTGCCAATGCACGAGCATTTCAATGCACCAGTTCCAGCAAAGGAGCTCGTTGAACAGGGCAAGCAACTGGATTGTCCAATGGCATTTTGATAGGAATTCTCGGGACAAAGTAAGCAGGACGACACGTTAGAAGCTTTAAAGATCGGTTGATACGTTCCACTGGGGCATGCGAGCTCTGATGATGAGCCTGCTGGACAATAGTAACCTGGAGGACAGGGATAACCTCGATCAACCTCTCGACTTGCAGGATAACTCGAATTAGTCCGTCCTAGACATACGTAGCCTTCCAAACATTTATCGCAGTAAGACCGATTGGCATCGATCCCAAAAGTTCCAGGAGGACATTCTTCACATGATGAGTACAGTGATGTATATGCTCCATCGATGGGCGTTGGTCGTCCAAGATATCCTAATGGACACGGAACTTGTGCGGTAGTTCCACTAGGACAGTAATGACCAAGTGTACAGATTGAAGGGGATTCAACTGCGGGTAGACAAAAGTAGCCTTTAGGACACTTTATCGGTGTCGTTGTGTTATATGGGCAATAGCTGCCACCAGGACATTCCAATGGAAAACCTGAACCAGCAGGACAGAATGTGGTGGCATTGCAGACTGTAGGATGAGTCACTCCTGCTTCACAATACGATCCTTCAGTACATACTGAGCATTCATTCAGACTTGTGGCTCCACTAAGCGATTGATACGTTCCAGCAGGACAAGGTTGGGCTTCGCTTGAGCCACGAAGGCAATAAGCACCTGGAGGACAGTCGTAGTCCGTAAGGCTCAAAATTCCTGTTCGATTACACAATTTGCCAGCATCACACGGTAAACAGTCTTCCAAATGAGCTTTGCCTTCATGCTCATTGTACGTGCCAGACGGACAAGGTACTTGACTAACACCATAAAGACAGTAGGATCCAGCAGGACATGCCACAGTGTTCGTGCCATCTACACAACTTTTCCCTGCAGGACACAAGCCACAGTCATTCAATGAACTGCCAAGAATTTCAAGACGTGAGGTATTTGATGGACACGGAACAGGATCCAAAGCTCCTTCGGGGCAGTAGTAGCCGACTGGACAAGGTCCTCCTAGTTCGGTTCGCCATGCAACGTCATCATACAAAGTCCCGGTCGTCCTGGACATTGTCGGATTCGGATGATCATTTCGTAATCGACAGTAATATCCTGCAGTACATGGCGCGGTGATAGTTCCTGCAACGCAAAACTTGCCGGCAATGCACGGCGCGCAGTCGGTCGCGTTCATGAGTCCTACGTCGTGGCCGTATGTACCATTAGGACAAAAGATAGGATGCTCAATCCCTTCAGGACAGTAATAACGAAGAGGACATGGTACTGGTGACGTTGCATTGACGTCACAATATCCGCCGCTAGGACATGTGACGCAAGTGCTTTGTTTCTCGGCATTGTTGTAGGTTCCTTTAGGACAGCGAGTTGGACTGCTCGAGCCTATAGGACAATAGTATCCCTGGTCGCATATTCGGCCTGTGAGTCCATCACTTGGATCGGGTAGCCACGCTCCTCCTAGACACACGTGTCCACCATGACACAATCCGCCTGTGATTCCATCCACTGGTTTTGCACTTGTTGCATTGCCAGCACAATAATGCCCTGGTGCACAATCACCTGACGTTGTATTAGTTGGTGCTAGTCCTGAGCAAAACTTTCCAGGTGGACACGATGCACACTCCTTTGCACTTGCAAGAGCTACCTGGTCACCGTAAGATCCTGCCAAACACGGATATGTGGTTGGTGATGGTGTTTGCAATGGACAGTAGTAGCCTTGAGGACATTTCACGGGTGTTATGCTCTCAATCTCGCAATAATAGCGCTCAGGACACAGTTTACACCTAGCAAGACCGCTTATATCGGCAAAAGAACCTGCAGGACACGAAAGTGGCTCGTAGGATCCTTCAGGACATTCAAAACCCTTTGGACATAGCTGCGTCGCAGTGCTTTGACCTCCAGGACAGAGATACCCACTTGGACACTTTTCGGACGGAGTGATAATTCCTGAAGTGCTGCAGATGAAGCCAGGAGAACATGGAAGACAATAGCTCAAGTCTGGATTCTGCTCTGTCTTGGAATATGTACCAGGAGGACATGGAATGGGATTGCTCGTACCCTTTGGACAGTAGTGACCACGTGCACAGACGTCGCCAATGATACCAAGCGAGTTGTTTTGTCGTGTAGGTGTTGCAGTATAAGATCCTTGGACGCAGTAGAATCCTTCATTGCAGGGTAGAGCTGCATCAATATTAGTCGAAGAACAGTAGGAGCCAGCGTCACAGACAATTGGAATTGCTGAACCTTCAGGACAATTCGAGCCTGGAAGACACGGGCCACCAGTTGCAGTCATTTCGGTGGGAGTACCGGTAGGCGAACCACCTGAACAGTAGAATCCGCTGCGGCAATGACCTGTTGGCTTCAATGCAGCATATTCATCAATGAACATTCCGCCAGGAGCTGGAGTACACTGAGAACAATCTTGTAATCCCGTTCGGTTTCCATAAGAACCTGGCAAACATGGAAACTGCGTCGCTCGTTGAGTCCTTTCAGGACAATAGTATCCTGCTGGACATTCCTTGTTCATGTACTCAATGGAGCCCAAGGGACAAAAGTATCCAGCTGGACAAGCAAGACACAGGGAGGAACCTATGATGTTGCTGTAGGATCCTTCAGGACATAGGATTGGACTCGTTGAACCTTGTGGACAATAGGCCCCACTTGGACACACTTGGCCGCCATAGAACACGACGAGCTCTGTATTATTCTCTTGACTTGTCACGACCTTCATGACTCCAGATGACGGGTTCGGTCGAGTATTGTTGCGCTTGCAGTAGTAACCAGCATTGCACAATCCGGAGGGTTTCACTAAGCCCGTATCACTGCAGTACATGCCTTCGTCACATACTACACAATCCCTTGCCTGGACAAGCCCAGACTGATTGGAATACGTTCCAATAGGACACGGAATCGGCAGATAGGTGCCTTCAGGACAGTAAGCTCCAACAGGACACACATGAGTGTCATTCATCTCATTCCGACCAAAAGGACTCTCGGATCGTGGTGGGCAATAAAATCCTGCAGTGCATAGTCCTGTAGGCTGCAGTAGACCCAAGCTACCACAGAAAGACCCTGGGATACATTCCTGACATTCCGTCACGTTTGTGAGTCGTAGAGCGTTGCTGAATGTACCGATTGGACACGGCACTGGAACTTGTGCAGTTCCTAAAGGACAATAGTGGCCGCTAGGACAATCGGCGTACGTACTTGTTGCAACGCCATCACAAAAGTACCCTCTTGGACACTGTGTGCAAATGTCTTGACCCTTGTCTGCAGCGTATGTACCAGCCACACACTTGATTGGAGTGGAGCTAGACGTGGGGCAGTAAAATCCTACAGGACAGATCGCTCCAGTCACATTATCCGCTGGTGTTGAGGACGAAGCATTTGACACACAATAGTAGCCAGGATTACACGGTCCTGATGGCTCAATCAATCCTGTAGTACGACAATATTTGCCACCAGGGCATAGAGAACACGATGCAAGAGCAAGACCTCCCGTGGCAGCTCGAAATGATCCAATTGGACATGGTATGGCACTCCCTGTACCTTCAGGACAATACTTTCCTGCCGGGCATACATATCCATATGTCTGGTTCATTGGATTGGAGATGGGAGAGCTTCTTAGACAAACAAATCCAGCTTGGCATGGCCCGCTTGGTGCAGAAAGACCGTATGAATCACAGTAGAGTCCACTAGGACATGGCTCACACTGGTCAAGTTGTACAAGACCCTGGGCCTGTGCAAAGGTACCAGGCAAACACTTGATAGGTAATCTCGTGCCTTCTGGACAATAGGTTCCAGCAGGACACACTACTGGTGTAATCGTTCCTGGCAAGCTGCAATAGAATCCTGCAGGACAAACGACGCATTCGTGTTGAGCTGAATAGAGATTGTATTGTCCTGGAGGACATGGAAATGGAGCGGTAGCACCAATGAGTGAGAAAGAACCACTTGGTGTCTCCATTTGAGTCGGAATAGCAGCACCTCCAATGCAAAAGTATCCAGGATAACAGCGACCTGTTGGTAAGAGAAGTCCTGGAGTCTCGCAATACTCACCAGGACGACATGAAACACATTGTGTCACTGACTCAAGCCCTGTGAATTGATTGAAAGTCCCTGGTGGACACAACGTTGGCCATGATGAGCCTAAAGGACAATAGGCACCTGGTGGACATCGGTCACCCGTATACCGATAGCTTAGGCCGAATAATGTCGACTCGTTTGATGTAGGAGCAGAAGTGGAAGCACCCAATGTGCAGTAATAACCAGGATCACAAAGTCCTTGAGGAACTGTGAGAGCTGTTGAATCGCAGTACATACCCGGTGGACACTGCAGACACTTGTCAGGTGTTCGTAGACCAGTGGCGTTAGCGTAAGTACCAATTGGACAAGGTTCGGGACTTGAAATGCCCGTGGGGCAATAGTATCCAGCAGGACATACGATCGGGTAAGCTGATCCAAGAGGACAGTATGCGCCTGAAACACACAGTGCACAGTCTTGTTCACTTTGTCCTAGTGTTCGATTGAGGTAATATCTTGCAGGACATGGCACTTGAGTTCGAGAAGTTGATCGAAGAGGGCAGTAGAAGCCAGGACTACACACTCCTGAAGGTTCTAATGCACCTGCAAGACTAAAGTAACCTGCAGGAGTGGGAGTGCAGTCACTGATGCTGTCTTGACCAGTGACATTGCTGTAGGTCCCTGCAGGACAAATCAATGGACTTGGAGTTGCAGTTGGGCAGTAATATCCTGGAGGACATGCATCCGTCTCGAGGGCCGGCTCACTGTCGAATCCTGGTGGACAATACGTGCCGTTGTAGCAAGTGCCATAGAGTGCTCCTGGCTTTGACCAACCTACTGCATTGGAGCGCATATTTGCAGCACTTGTCGTCTCACTGCTGCAGAAGTAGCCAGCTTCACACGGTGAACAAGCTTTCGATCCGCTGGTAGAAAACTTGCCTTTGCCGCAGGGTCTAGGATTGATTGAAGCCTCAATGCAATAGGATCCAGCTGGACACGTAACACACGCTGGCCAGGCATCGGCGGGTCCTACCGTTTGCGTATTATTTATCGGTGTATAGCTTCCAGCCTTGCAAGGAATTGGTGCGACGGATCCACTAGGACAATAGTAGCCTGGAGGACAGTCGTCGCATTGACTTGGTTCAAAGAGCCACGTGTTGCTCGTATACGTTCCGCTTGGGCATGGAAACTGCGAGCTTGAGAACGTCCCGAGCGGACAGTAGTGACCTGGAGCGCAACTTCCATCGATAAATGCCTTTCCACCTTGACAGTAGCTCCCTCGAGGACAGATATCACACTCCATGGCTGTTGCAAGAGACGTACTTGAACTCCATGTACCAGGTAGACACGGAAACTGATTGGCAAACGCCGTACCATTTGGACAGAAGGAACCTGCTCCACACGCCACCATTGGCTGTCGATCACCTCCAGTACCTCGTAGACAGGCATGACGCAATGGACAAATAATGCAGTCCTGGGAACGGATGAGGTCTATACTTTCTGTATACGTTCCAGCAGGACACGGATGATCTGTAGCGAAGGCTGTACGACCGGGACAATAATGGCCTTGCGTACAACGATCGACGTAGCTGTTTTGACCGACGTGCGGACACGACCAACCAGGTGGACAATCCAGACACTCGTGTAAGTCTGCAGCTCCTGATTGTGGATTATACGAACCTGCAGGACAGTTTGTCGGTGTACTGCTTGCTTCGGGACAATAGCTTCCAAGTGGACACTCTTTGCACTGCATGCCGTTTGTCAAACCAGTTTGTTGACCGCTGTAGGTTCCTGGAGGACACGGATGCTGGTCTATCGTGCGTGTACCTTCGGTGCAATAGTAGCCTTGTGGACATGGTTGAGGTGCTGAACTTCCAGATAGACAATAGGATCCTGCTGGACAAAGTTGGCAAACGCTAGAACTCTTTTGTCCTATCGCAGGATTGAACGTTCCAGCTGGACACGGGCTTTGAGACGCGTACTTTGTGCCTTCTGGACAGTAGAAACCTGCTGGACACGTCATGCGTGTCAACGGAGTCGCTCCCATTTCACAATAGAATCCTTCTGGGCATGGGGAACATGCATGATCAATACTCTTTACACACACAGAAAGAGAAAGTGACACTAAGTTAGCATTGAAATGGGCGTATGACTAGTGCATTGATCGTACCTGTCCTGCCGTCACATTGCCAAACATTCCTGCAGGACACAGGAAGAATGTCGTGGGTGGATTGCAATAGCCACCCATCGGACACGCGTCTTCTTCTGGTGTTGGCTTGGTCGACGCAAGACTACATTTGTAACCTGGAAAACACGACCGACAATTTGCTACGGCCCCTTCACTGTAGTATCCGACAGGACATGGCTGAGGAAGTTGATCGGAGCGTGGACACGCGTAGCCAGGATCACATGGTAGACAGCTCGTTGATGCGCGTAAGCTGTAATAGCCAATGGTGCAGTTCTTTGGCATCTCGTTGGGTTTATCACAATAGTAACCTTGAGGACATTCCAGACATGATCCTGAACCAACAGTTGAATAGTATCCTGCTTGACAAGGCTCTACGCTCGAGCTATTTGAAAAAGAGCACGCGTAGCCAGCAGGACAGGGTGTACACGAACTTGCTCCTCCTATTGAATAAGTTCCTTTCATGCAAGGCACGAGTAGCTTGATCGTAGGGTCTGGGCACGCATAACCAGCAGGACAAGGCGTACAAATCTTGGCGCCACTTAAACTGTAGTAGCCGTTGGGACAAACAACAGGAGAAGTAGTGGTAGGATCTGGACAAGCGTAACCCGCAGGACAGATTGTACACTGTACGGCATTTCCCAATGAGTACCAACCTGGAGAGCAGACTGCATTCAGACTTCCATCCACACTAGGGCACATGAAGCCAAATGGACACGACACACATTGCCTTTGACCACCCAAGGAATATTTGCCAGCAGGACAAGGCAAACAAGGTGAAGCAGGCACAAGACTATAAGTCCCACTTGGACACGCTACTGGAACACTTGATGGCGACGAGCAGTCCATTCCTGCAAGACATGGCGAGCACGTTGTACTCGCTTTTCCCGAATAATGCCAATCCTGACACGGAAGTGGATCGAAGCTTGGATGCGGGCAGTAGAAGCCAGCAGGACATTCAAGACACTCGGTTGAACCAGTTGATGAGTAGCTGCCATCGAGACATTGAACAGGGAGATCAATTGTCGTCGTACACTTGTAGCCTTTTGGGCATTGCTTGCACTCTCCGTCTCCGTCCAAACTATAACTTCCACTAGCACATGGTGTCAATGCCTTCATCAATGGTGAGCATTCGTAGCCTTTTGGGCATGCAACGCATGCAGAATGATCAGGATTGTTTGTCTGACCAAGTCCACAAGCGTATAAGTCTCCAGAGATTGTACACGTATACCCGAAAGGACATTGCGTGCATTCGACGGCTCCACTATGACTGTAAGTTCCTTGCACGCATTGTATCGGAGACTGTGACGTTGACGGACAATAGCTTCCAGCCTTACACAACTGACAAGTAGTCGAAGCGTTGATTGAGTAAGACCCCCATGGACATGGCTCTGGAGCTACATTTGCTATACATTTCACACCAGGTCCGCATTGTGTACAAGCAATGGCATTTCCCAGCGAATAAGTACCTGCAGCACAGTCCATAGCGGTGGAATATTGGTCAGGGCAATAGCTACCGGCTGGGCATACGTGACATACGCTCTCGGCCTGAGCAAGTAAAGTGCACATAGTAAGCACGAATACGATCCTAAAGTACTCGTGCAATGACGTCTTACCTCCAAGCTGTAGCTACCAAGCTCACATAGAAGTGGAGATTGTGCGACGTCGACACAACTGTGTCCAGCAGGACAGGTATGGCAGACTTTTCCTCCTTCAGCACTGTTGTAGGTTCCTAGGACGCATACAACAGGATCCGATGTTGAAGAACTACCACACGCATACCCACGAGGACACACTTTGCATGTGGTAGAACCCTGAGCGCTGTAAAATCCTACTCCACATTTCTGAGGCTCTTGAGCTGCCGTTAAGCACGAGTGACCGCTTGGACATGGAGTGCATGTTGTGCTGTCTGCAAGAGAATAGGTTCCTTGGGGGCAAGCAACTGGACCAATTGTAGGATCCGAGCATTCATATCCTGCAGGACACTTTTCACAAGGTTTCGCACCGGATTTGACCGAATATGTGCCATTCATGCACGCAATGGGATTACTAGAGCCTTTCGGGCAGTAATAACCTTCGGGACAAGATGCACAAGCTGGCTGGAATGACTCATCGTTGTATGTCCCCGCTGGGCACTGATGACACTGAGTTTCACTAGCACTTGAGTATGTTCCAGTAGGACAAGGCTGAGGACTTGCCTTTGCGTCACTGCAAGACGCACCTGCAGGACACGAGTGACAAGCCGATAATCCGCTAACGTGTGCATACGTTCCAGTGGTGCAAGTTTGACAAGCATCAAGACTGGACGCGAAGGCCACGTTTGATGAAGTACCTTTGGGGCACGGCACTGGCATTGTACAGGATCCTGCACAGAAATGTCCAAGAGGACAGCCGACACATTGCGAGTTCCCCGATGTAGCATTAACTAATGGGAACCATCCTACTCGACATGGCTCGATACACGACTCCATTTCCAGTGGCTCATAGTACACGAGCACTTGGTTCTGTGGAATGATTTCAGTGTCATTGCCGTCGTAATTGGTGTCGGCTGAAGTGAGATAATGCCGAATGCCACTAGTTGCACGTACTGTCAAGTTGACCATCGCTCCTACGACGTTGATAAGCTGTGGGATATTCCATGAAGTTGCGGTAAAGGTCACTTGATCTGGATACGTTTCGATGAACGTATCGAGTGATGCGAGATGGACGACCACATCGTCGATAGGTTGTGACAGGAGGGAAATGGCATAGCTAGCATTGCGAAGGCTCTCGACAACAGCAAGGAAGCGATCGGAAATGTGAACTGCGGGAAAATCGTCCTCACGAATCCGTACGCTCACTTCGTCCACGGCCGCAAAAGTTCCGCTGCTGTCCCCACGAATGATCTTATGAATAATCATGACACGATTCTCCTCCATTGCTGATCCACTCACCACATGATCGTTCACTGCAACGACTGTAATGTTCGCAGAGGTGGACCAATTGGATGTTGTAAACACGACCGATTGCGGTTTAATTGTCAAGGCGTCTCGATTGTCGAGACTTTCGATAGAAAGGGTGAGGTCATCAGTGTTTCCATACGGACGTGCACTCAACGAGACTGTATACTCGGCTCCTGTAAGCTCTCCTTCGGTCAGCCAAAGGCTTGACTTACTGATCATAACATGCGCTTTCGACAATAGAATCGTTGACGTATCGACGTAGACTTGATCAATGATGCGGCTTGATACATCCAACGTTTGTAAGAGCAACGAAGGACCAAACGGACCTTCGAGCAATGGGTGCGTTATGCCATTCAACTCTACCATAATGTCCTGCATCTTGATACTCTCTGTCCCAGAAGCATTGTCACGTTTGATCCAAATCACATTATTCTGCATTGACGTCATAAAATCGCCATTTAATCCACTAATATTTGACAAGGTCACGTCAGACAAGAGCCCGTACATCGATGGCAGATACACTGCTATCGCACCATCATTTGGCACCACATGTGCAGGAGTCAAATGGATCGTTATTGACGTATTGCGTCCGCTAAGGCGGTGTGCAAGTGCCAGTTGTGCATTCCAAATCATCCCTGGCTGAATCTCCATCGTCGACAGCTGCAATGTCTTAGTGAATGTAACTCGAGCGTCCGTGATTGTAATCGATCCAACAGTAATCCGCCCAGCAACGTGCGGATTCGTCACATCTATGAGGTGAAATTGAATGACAGTCGCGGGGCTCACGTTTGATCCGTCATCATTGCGTTGTATCACTAACGTATTGGCAGTCGTGTTTCGAGTAATTTGCCAAGTACCATCTAGAGTCTCTGCCAGTTTAGCGTCATCGACGATAGTGTTTTGTGTTATGGTGAAGAGATCATTGAGCTGGATCTTAAAGAGTGCGTCGGGTGGAAGGATTGGCTCGTCCCCTGTGGTGAGCTGTAGGTTGAGAGATGGCATTGCTAACACCGTTGCATTCGCCCACGAAGTCGATACTCGTGCATCAATAGCGTACACGACTGCGTGGTATTCCGCAACAAGTAGCAACAACAAGTACACAATGTCATTAAGCAAGCGCATCTTGTAACACGTGAAGAGACGCAATGTCATGTGTGGTACACAAGGACAAAGATCAGCCAAATATATCCCAATGTCTGGATTTTTCATTTGATTTCATTAAGGCTGTCGCGTGGCGAATCCAACGGACGTGTCGAAACTCTACGAGATTCAATGCAGAGCTCATGCGCTGAAACAGATCCGATGGAAGCCTGGCGTATAGTCAATCTAAACAATGCGAGCACCACGAGAAAGTAGAGGTTCTTGTCATGGAACAAAACGCTCTAGAGAACTGCACATGACACTGTAAGTGATCCCTAAAACAGCATTACGATTGCACATTGCCACACGGGTTGACACCTCTCACTTCCAACGACGCTGAGGTCCTCAAAAGATAGCAGCGTATCATGCTCATCACGTCCGTAGCAGCTGTGCGGACTTGGTAGCATCGTGACCAGTACTGCCAGAAACAATGTCAGAATGGCCAATCCGAAAAATGCATCACCCATGTCGATGCCTCGCTCGGTAAGCATCCATTCCCCAATGGCTCCAGCACCAATTCCTTTATGGCCTTCAGCACACAGTCAAAGCCGTAATTCATGAACAAGGAAATGATAATGCTGCGTCTTTGTGGATCTACTTTCCTCCAGCGAGTTGCTCTTTAGATCTCGAGCTGATTGTTCGTGGATTTCGTAGTAATTGTTAAGTGCTTGGTCTTCGACTCCATTGAATCGGGCAGGTCCATACTCGACAACTGCGAAGACAAAGACTCACTGAAGCTGCTGCCGCCGCCGCTGTCGTGTACAGACCGTTGACGCTCCTCAAGTGTCCGCATCGCTTTGCGTTTCTATTTATTCGCACCAAGCTTCACTCGCAGAATGATATTCAGAGACGTCACGCGCGTCACAGCGGACACCAGGTCCTCCGGTCCCACTGTCACGGCCTCGTAACTCGTCTCTACAAACTCTTGCTTTTCCTGATCTGAAAGACCATCCAGCACCCAAGAGTGCTCCTTACATTTCTGCAAAGACCAACGCTTTTCGGGGTCCTTTTCCAGCAGACCGTAGAGCATCTCAAACAAACCTTCTCCGTTGCTATCGTTCTCTGACTGCTTGTCAAACTCAATACGGTTCTTTTCAATCATCTCAAACAGCGTCACGACATCTGGATCGTAAAATGGAATCGTGCCAAAAGCTAGAGCGTGGATCGTAATACCAAGCGCCCAGATGTCAGCCGCATATGCGCTGTATTCGCCACCCTTGAGCGTTTCCGGACCCATG